>JANKOE010000206.1:12070146-12087234 GCA_026284465.1 Erythroxylum citrifolium | reverse complement strand
TGGTCCACTAAAAAGTATAAAATGCTATCACCTCCTGTCTGCTCGAAGCTCCACCATGCATATGGCTCATAGAATATATTTTGTGAGAGGCGTAAGAGTTCCAACCAATGCTAAACCAAGCTCATCTCGAAGCACTCCTAGCCTTCTCACAGGCCTAGTGATCATTGATTTGTTATTTATTACGCCAAAATTAGTTCAATGTAAGTATCCTCAAACTAATTAGATGAAAGAAAGCCAAAGCTGAGTCTTCTTCCTTCGGCACATATAGTAGATGAAGAAGAGGTCTCTACAGCTTACCATGTTTATGCTCTCCCTTCTAATGCAAAGTGAGTGCACAAGAAATTTATGCATTTACCTCATCATTAGGAACTAGAACCTAAGGACTTAGACTTCGTCAGAAGGTAAGGGCTTATTATGGTCATCGTGTGCCAATAATTTCTGGATTTTGCCTCTGACTAGTCCAATCTAGGGATATCCTACTGGGCAGTAGGATCTGAGTATGTTCCTCAATGAATAGGCTGGCATAGAACTTGAACTGGTTGTAACTAAAGATGTAGTCCATACCCAAAATATGAACATAAGGATTGAGTGATTCTCTTATAACATTTTGGTATTATTGATCTCCAATATGCATATAAACTCCTAAGTCATCTTCCTATAAATTGGCTCCTGAATGTCAAAGAACTCGAATCTTCCCTAGATGAAGATAATCTCCTTTACTCTGTCTACCAAGTCCACCTCCCATAGGATATCCCAATTGATGTACCTGGGTCCCTTGAACTATTTAGTTCAAAAGGGCCATAACCACTTCCTTTGAGTCTCAATGGTGAAGTGGAGTAACGAGTAGTTGCTCTTATAACACTTATGGCATAGTGGTGTTGCCTTCTGTGTACCTCTTTAGGGCACAAGTCTTGGGTCCTATAGGTCAAGACGTGGAGGCAGAAGTGTCGACCCTAGGTCTCTTATGTGATAGCTACCTTATGGACCTCCAAAGGGGTCATGGTGATCCTCGCCTTGTCATAATATTCTAATATGAAGATAAATATTAATCAGTGAACAAAAAATGATACCAAGCGCCATATACATATAATTGTTGAGTGTAGAGCAACAATATTGAAATGGAATAATATCCATATATGAAGCCATAATGTAATGCATATAGCATTTTTAAAAAAAATGGTACATTAACTATAACATTCCTATATTCATATTCCCATCATTAATGCATGATGTAACTATCACTCGTTTCCTATAATGTAAAAAAAATTAAATCAATTAAATGGTCTCCCATTAAGATATTATAAATTCATTCAGGACATGTATTCATTAAACTATATACTTTAAAATTCATCCAACCAATACAATAATTAAAAAGCATAAAAGCAACTAATATAGTCCACATTAACTATCTTTGACCATAAATTTCACACACAATTCATATTTCATCCAAATTATTCTCCTAGCATCCCAATGCATAATTGATATTTAGTCATCCAAAAGAATAAATGATTCATAATTTTAAATAATCCACAAAACACAAAATATTAAATTTTAAGGTATAGTAGGAAAATTATTTGGTGACACTAAAAAAGTGGTGAAGAAAGTGTGAAAATAATAGCTATACCACACATAGGCAAGGCTTAAAAGAGTAAATCTCTCTAAAAGCCTAAGGAGAATATGAAAATTCAAAGAAAACTAATGGAAGATGCAATGAAAAAGAGGAGGGATAGGTGGAAAATGCTATAATAATGAATCAAAGAAGAAAGATGAAATTAAAAAAAGAAGAAGAAAGCCTAAAAATAAAAATACCCATAGTCCTTGGGTTGATGGAAGTCTAAAAAAATGAAAACAAAAATTCTCCTAAATCTTCTGTCTTCTCTATTTATTAATCTAAGATTTGGTTTTAATCACCCGCAAAAGAAAGAAAAAATTGATTGGCACAAGGAGTCAAAACAATTATATATAGAACAAACATATAAGAGGTTGAAATAGAATAGAAAATGATTAAACAAAGGAGACCAAACATATAAGATTTAACAAAAATAAAGAGTTATTAAAGAGATTGAAATTTAATTGGGGATAGAGAATCAAATAGAGATTCAAAATCGAATAAAACTAAAAAGTTTTGTTAGAAATGGAGGCTGCAACAAAGTACTAGAAAAAATGATAAGATGGACTATGGTTAGATGCTAGTTACGGTTGAGCAAAACCTAGTTAGTTTATTACTTAACAAATTGATTTTTGTTTATAATCTTTTTTTTGTTTATAATCTTTATAAATACAAATCAAATCAAAAAGTTGACCGATTCTTATTTTATTCAATTGAACCGATCGATCCAATTTGATTTCAAAATTATTGCTTAAAATTTATATGGAAAGAGAAATAACAATTGATTTAGTGTTGGAACTTGGAACTGGGAACTACTTGTCGTGGCTTGGTCAAATCCAATTTTGTTGGAAAGTCTTTGCCACGATTACAATGGTCCATGTTCGTAATATATCACGTAAATTAGAGAGGCATTTGGACATTCATTTTCTCCTCTCCATGCATTAACATGTGGAGCAGCTTTTTTCTTTACAACCTCCATGTCTTCTATCTTCTGTCCATGGAAAGCCAATTGTGTTTTTTGTTATACTTTTTTTGGCTTTTGTTAGGCTTTGTGCCTGTTGGTGCCCAAGTTCCGACCTCTCAGCTCTCCCAATTAAGGTATAAGGAATATCAACTTCTTAAATACAACTTATACGATGATCAACTTACTTAAGTTATAGCTTTCGCCTAATATCACGAGGACTTCAAAAAGAAATCAAGTTGTTCCTATTTGATAACATAGCTTACCCCATATCGCTAATTAGAGAAAATTTACATTAGATTGGCAACTAGCTATCTACATACCCTACATTAAGTTTTCAATTACACATACAGATTAACCCATTCCAGACCTTGAACATAACTGCTTTCAGGCCATCCCAGACCTTCCATCCCAAACTCCATAAAAAATGGTGCCTCAATGGCTTCCATTGAGAGTGTTGAACTTGGACTATTAGTCGGACCTCCTTCTGTTCGTTCTGAAAGCTGTTGGATTTGTTTGTCTCTCTCAGACAGTTGCTCGTTCAGCTTCAAAACCTGAGAGTCCAAAATTTGCTATGAGAATAATAGAAAATCTAAAAAGAAGCTTAATTATGTTGTACTTAGGCCCAAAAAAGAGCCCAATCTACAACATCGTATGAGCTGGAGCAGGATATTTGTTGCTTGAAACTAACGATTGGTAGATATTTTTGTTTTCCCTTTTCAACTGAATTTCCCAGGTGGCAGTGTTCTGTTCCTAGTCAAGTTTGTCAACTTCATGATTATTTGGCCCTTTTATTTCTGTTTCCTCAAAGTCTTATCGATCCATGCTTTTACTTCAAAGTCTAAAACTCATGCACATACAAAAGATGGTGGGTCTTATAGTCATTATTAAAACTAAGGAAAGACATATTAGCTTTTTTATTTTCTTTTTGTGTTTTGTTTAGGGAACATAATGAAGTAGATGGTCATAAATTGCGGAATTAAGCGGCACTATAATATTTCTTTATAGAAGAAATAAGAAGGGCTTGGCTTAAGTGTACATGTGACACAGAACAGAATATCACTTCTTGTTTGGTTCCTCAGAAGCAGAAGAAAAATTGTCAGAACGAAAATAACTCTCTAAATCCTTGGTTGTTTTGCTGTTTAGAATCTGAAAACAAGCCAGATGGAGAAAAAAGTAATGCAACGAAACACTCTGTAAAAGAGAAAGCCTGAGGTTTTGAGGACTAAAACTTAAAACCAGAGCTAAGAGGAGCTTGAAGATACCAACCTCAGATTCAAGACGACATTTTTCAACGACAATATGTTCATGGGCAGACTTCAATTTAGCATACTCTTCCTCTAGCTTCTTGTTCTTCCAACGAGCCCTTCGGTTTTGGAACCACACTGCGACTTGACGAGGATCGAGTCCGAGCTCAGACGCCAGCTTGTCCTTTCTCTCAGACTCTAGTTTATGTTCACTGCCAAAATTCATCTCGAGAAGGTTCAGTTGCTCTGCAGTGAGCTTCCTCTTCTTCATCCCGGAAATTCCATCATCACCACCTTTATTCTTCTTTCGTCGCCGTCGAGGCTTAGATTCACCTGTATCAGCCAAAGTTGAAGGTTAACGACATGGATTAACATGCAAAGAGTAAGCAAGTGAAGTGTAGCTAGCTGACCTTGTTGTGGAACCATTTTAGTGTAAAATCCAGGGTACATCTGTGATATGAGTACCATATGATCATCAGCTTCGCAACTCATCTTAAATTTGCCCCACTTTTTCTTTCTGTCTTTGTGCTGCAATCAGAGGAGTGTTGTTATATTCTTGTTACAAGGACTGAGAGTGCTCAAGAGGAAACACGCGGCTGATTTATATAAGGGGTTGAGTAAGAGTCGAGGAAGCTTTTGTGTTACTGTGACTTTTTTTTCACTGACGTAAGGACCTCATATTTGTGAGAATTTCGAAAATGCCATTCATTTAGGTAAAAGAAAAAACATTCTATAAACTTCTAGAACATTTTATCATAAAAGTTAACGTCCTAGACTCACCATTAATACAAATGATATACTAGTTCTGATTGGTACAAATTTGACTAATTTGTTTAAATTGCAAAGATAATTCCCATTTGGTTCTTTCTAGTTTCTAGTCCTTGCTGCTAGGGGAGTAGGAATAGTTAGGCTTTCCTAGTTAGGTGATTAGATAAATACTGAACAACTTTCAGTGTGTGAACCAAAATATAACACACAGACACCATCTTGTAATTTCATGAAGGTTTTGGGATTGGGATCCCAAACTTAGGGCCACAGACTGACCACCTCGAAGGTAATAAACTATACAAGTACGGTTCGCCTCTGGATTTGGACATGCAAGTCGCTTTTTGTCCAATTGGGTTGTATTCTCCTACTATGCCTTTACCTAGCCAAGCCATACTCTTCCACTAGCTTTTAGCTTTGGCTTCTAAGACAATGCGTGGCTCGAGATGTCAAAATTTCCGATTCAGCCTTTGCTTGGTTGGTGAGGACTAAGAAACACAATATTTTAAAAAATGATTTCTTTTTATATTTAATTCAAATATTATACCCAAAATATCGTACAATATTTTAAAAATATTATATAATTAATATTACTCGTGATTTCATATTTTAGAAGTTTCAATATAAATTTTTAAAATGAATAAAGTTATATGTAAGTTTGTATGTCTGACCATCACTAGTAGATGTCGTCATCCTTGACGTATGGTTAATCACTTAGTTGTCCTCATTTGAGACAGGAGTAATTAATACCCCACTAGTTACGTTTTATTCCACCCCTTTGTTTACTCAAATCGATAAGTAGATGTTTTGTTATCGAAAACATATATCAGCATAAGTGGGGATTACTCAAACATAGAGAGGAGTCTCACCAAATATTAACATCGTGTTTTCTTTATATTTGTTCACTAGTCTTTATCTTCTCCAAGTAACGTTACCTTCTTTTAGCCCTCTACCTTTTATCTATGTTTCTAATTCAAGTAGAATAAGAGTAGCAAATGAACTGTAGTGGCAAAACTTTGGCTGATGTGTCAATTCAATCAGGGAACGTTAATAGCTCTCTCATGATCTTATCCATTAGGTCACTTTCTACTCCTTCTTTCAGCAGCTAAAATGCAACATGAAGACAGTGACAAGATGGTATAAAGCTGAGTTGCATTGGCTTGACCCTACTTTCCCGGAATATTCAAGTGGAGACAAGAAAAGCACGCCCACTTTCTCCTTTTCAAGGAAAAAATCCCTTCATAATGACTCAGTAGACAACTAGACAAATAATAGGCAAGAAGAAAAGAAAAGAGTTGAAACGAAATTCACAAGGCATGAATTTTGTTGCAGAACAATCACTTGGAAGATATTTTTAATGTCAGGCGTTAGTACTTAGTAGCTTAACTTACTTCAAGGCAGGGACCAATGGAATAGATTTCCGGGACGCTTACGGTTTAGCTCCTTCCTGCCACTATCAACTGACATCCTTCTGAAACATCCCAACAAGCAACCATTATAAGAAATAAAAGTTTTTAAGTATACCCCATCAGTTTGGCAGGAGAAGCAATAGATAATCCTCCAAAGGAGATAGCTAGTACACGAATTTTTTCCATCCCTAAATGATTGTACGTCCTTTTCGATGATCAATTGGAAGTGGGGTTGTTTTCTTTCTTTCTTTTGCATAGTTTGCATACGTTTTGTGGGTTGGATAGATGATTTCTGTGACCAATTGATTGCTCTCCAAGCTTCATCTCTCTTGGGGAATTGTCTTTTAACGGAATCACACTCTAGGTTACACTTGGAAAACATCATGTCAACATCATCAGAAAATTGCAGAGATGATCCGTACTTCGCAATGCATCTATCAATCTTTCTATTGGCTACAGGTTGTGTGGGTGGGATGGGATCTAATCACATGTTAATATCACTATTAGACACTAAAACTTACGATGTGTATAACTTCCCAACTTTAATTATCTTTCACTCGTAGACAGTACTATCTAGAGCTTAGAAGTTAGAAAGTCTTTCCCTTAAAGCTTATAAACAAATTCTTCTATTGAATGGACTTTTCTCAACCGAAAATTTATACATATGTTTTTAAAATACCAATTAATGATTTTTTTATATTTTAATAAAATTTTAAAATATGTAATATAAGATTGTTCATTAATTTTTTAAAGAATGATCTATTTGACATATTCTTTAAATTTTTACGTCTTAATTTAGAATTTTCAAATTGGAAAATATTATTTTGATATTGTTATTTGGATTGAATAACACTTTAGGTGGTTAATTAAAAAAATACATGATTCATGGGTTATTTTATATTCCTAAAATTGTATTCCGTATAAGATTTTCCCAAAGCAACGAAGAAAAAAGAAAGAGTATTCTACTGGTTCACAATCACTCCCGTCGACACCTACTGCTGTAGCTATTCTCTAGGGCTAAATGGCTGGCTCGAGCCAAAGTCCAAAGAAAATGAGAATTGGAGTGACAAAGGCAAGTTGGCCAAGCAAAGTGCACATGGGTCGCAACCAAATACTTTAACGCGTGTCAATTCCCCCCAAAACACGGGGGGACCACGTAGTGTATCCATCCACGTGTAACTTTCCCAGTTTCACAAGACCCTGCCCTCCAATCACTGCCTTTCTTGGGTTCACGTTTCACTTTCAACGGTAGCCGCCATATTTTAACCTCCACGTTCCTTATACTTTAGGGTTAGCTAGTTGGTAATTGGGCAAATAAACCTCGTCACTTCAATTAACCTCATAACTACGCCAAGTTGTTCAGGACGCAATATCATAGTAGTAATAATGAGGTATTCGAGCTCATCGTTTCCTTTTCCAATGTAGTCTTCCCTTGTATTATAATACTAATTGATTTCTCAGAATTAAAATTAAAATAGACACATAAAGATATGTTTGCTCACTTAGTTATTTGTTTCATTACTCATACTAATTATTTTTTTATTCACTTAATGTCATAATTTATTGTTGATAAATTAATTTAAATTTGTTATTTACTTTTGAGATATTAATTTATTAAGTGATTTATTTACATAATTTCAAATTATGTTCTATAATATCAAGATCAATGTATGTCCTAAAAATAGTAATTATGAGTTCATAAGTTATTTAAAAATTTCATTCAAAGATATAGTTTGGTAGTATCTTTTTACACGTCCTTCAGTTTGCTTCTAATACTATGCATGCGTAGGAATTATTTGTTTTACGTCTTCAGTTGGCGAGTCCAAAACTAGAGAAGATTAAAGGACTTCAAGGCTTTGGTCATAAGAGGAAATAGCTAGGCTAAGATGAAAAGGAAGATAAGAAGGTGCCAAAGGTCTCCATTCATTTGATCTACTCTGTAGTCTGTATCCCTTATCTGTATGACTTCATACATGCTTCAAAACCTGCAAGTCAGTCTAAGCATGTCTGCTACTTTCTTTACGTCAAATTTTGCAAATACAAATGAGGATAGAAGTGGATAAAATGCATATTCTTTTACTGGGGAACAGTTGAGTGTGAAGTTGGAGTAAGGGGTGTTTAGCACTTGTTACACACGGCAATAGCTCTATCCATCATGGAAGAGTTTTTTGACAGCGATAATTTGGACCACTTGAATCAATGCGTGACACCTATCATAGGAATTATAAGCTGAGAGGAGAAGAGGGGATTACTTCTTATACAAGAAGAGAAGGTGCTCTGGAAGGTTAAATGGTGGATTTTGTGACAGGGTTCAATCAATTTGGGTAACAATAAACTAGCAGCATATTACAAAGTGAGTTCTTTAGAGAGTTTCAAGGCCACCTTAAGGGGCAGGATGGATATTTCTAACCATAATTGTTGATGTTTAATTATTTTTCTTATAATATATTGAGTGGTATCGTAAGAAAGGATAAGGATGAAACTTGAGAGAGATTAAACATATGATAGAGAGAGAAGATCATAGATTCTCTCTTAAGCAGACAGCTTAAGTAAATTGTGTCCTACTCTTTTGATATGCGCATGGTGTGGTACTGATTCCCTTTAGCTTGCTTTTTCTTGGACTTGTTTATTTATTTCAATAAGGTTTTGTTTTAACCAAAAACAAATCAAAAACTATTAGGCTTTAAGTATAAACTAATGGTGTCATCATTATCCCGACACCAGCAACTCTTGTTTCCCGTCTTGCAAACTTCACTTATATGCTTCATGGTTATAGGGTAATCAGATTTTCTTTTCTTTTTTGATTTGGCCTAATCTAAGTCTTCCCTTGATTAAGAAAAATTACTCGATCCCAAAACATCTAAAGCACCTATCCCATTTGGGACCATTGTATTAGACATTTGTCAACCATGTCTGAACAAGGTTGAAAAAATGGTGGTCCCCTTTCTTTCTTATTAGCTTTAGATATTGGCAATGGTAAAAATAGGGAAAATTTGCATTTCAAGTTGATTAGATTTCATCTTTGAAGCTTATTTAAACTCTTTATTATGATATAAGGGGAAGCGAGCTACTACTTTTTTGGAGCTATATGAGCACTTATAGGTTCTGGTTCTGGTTCCTGCCTGATTAGGTATGGTATCTACAATATAAAGCTAAAACCTAGAGAATGGCTATCAATCAAAATCGTTTTAATGGCTATCAATCAAAATCATTTTACTAACCTAAGCATAAAGAATTAGATTTTGTTAGTGTGACACCCTTCTACCCTCTCATCCACATAAAAGATATAGAGTAGGGAGCTGATATGATTAAATACCAGCAACTTCTTCCATACGAAAATGAAACTGCATACTAGGGATGTGGATTGCCACTAGATTTTGAGTAGCACGTACCCATATGAGGGTATAATCTTTTTCTTCAAGTCAATTTTGTTTGTGTTGAACATGCCACACACAGTCTCCATCCATGTTTCCCTCCTTCCACACCAAAACGTTTCACGCTTTCTCCTTTAAGTTCGTGCCAAGTTTTATTACGTCAAGTTAGTATAAACAAAAAACTACAAAACTTACCCCCTAGAGTTAACAATTTTAGATTTCAACAACCCTTGAATTCCGCCTTAAATTAGGCCCGTAACTGGGTTAGTTATGACTTTGCATTGTATTTTATTAGGCTCTAAAATCAATGTGCTAGACATTAGCCTGCACATCAATTCAACCACGGACCAATCAGCAGGCAAAGCTTGGCAGCCAATATGGTTTTTAAGAGTGTCGTATGGAACATGAATCAAGTAATTAGTGGAAAAGAAACGTAGTATTAAAAGCAGTATAATATGAAGAATTTTCAGTACGGGAATCATACCACAAATACTATGGAGCCAGTACCAGTGTTACAGTCTTATAAACAACTTAGTCATTGGTTATCAAAATGAGGGTCAAATGCTTAAAAAGAAAGTTGATCAGAAATAGAGGCTTTCCCAGTTCCTCACTGAAAGATAATCCTTCCTAGCTCGTCTCTACCTACTAAAAGTTACAAGTCCAGGTATACAAACCTAAAGTTAAAATCATTATATTCTCCCCACAATACGTAAAAAGCAAGAAATCTCGCCAACAGCTAAGTTTGTATCTTCTGGAGACCTTAGCTTATAATAATCAAAGATTCTAATCTTTCAGTAAAACCCTTATTCTATTCTTCTATTTTATGATTAACCATAACAGACCGTACGAGACGTGGCCGGTGGATGTAAACTAGTGGGATATGTGTCCTAAACAGTCACGATTGCTTCTATTTTTGATGATCTTCCCTATCTTTTTTACGTACTTCAAAGCTGTCTTTTCTTTACTTCTGTCAAATGCCTCATCCTTCTATTAACTTTAGCACATGGCATGGTAACCCACTAAGCAAAGCTAATCTTTTATTAATGATATACAATAGTCTTGCAACTTTAATTAGTACAAACCCTTCCTATGTTTTGGAAGAAAACGTGTTGAGCTACAAGCGAGGACCCTTATGGTGTAGGTACGGATTCTCGCAGGCATTAAAGGGGGTATGGTATGGTGATTTCTAGAATGGTCTCTCAGATGTATACCAGATCTTAAACTAAAAGATACTGGTTTCATGGTCACCTTTTCGTGTCCCAAGCACTTTTGTGTCTCTCATGGTGGTCCATGCTGTATGGGAATTTTATGGAGAAGACTGAAGTCATAGAGTTAGGGGTGAAATGAAATGAACTTTGCCACAATCGATACATCAGTGAATTTCTCGATGGTCGGCCCCTACCTCAGGCGCTCAGGATTTGTTGGGAAACTTTTATGTCATGAATAGAATCATAGCCATACGTAAGGCAAGATGACTCATTTTGCTTAATGACTAAATTGTGGCAATTGTATATGCTAACTAACAATTATCAGTTATTAAAAGTATCTTAATCCTTGTTCTATTATCATGGATCACAATGCTTATTTGGTTATATTCTTAGATTGCTAGTCTGCTTCGATAATCAAACAACATACGTAATCCTCTTAATTAGTTTGCGAAAATGAAGTGAAAGCAAGTTGTTAATTACATAAGAAACTTAAGCAAATGAAAAATGATACCCTTCATTTATTTTGGTGATATGGAATTAATTTGTAAGAACAACTAATATTCATAAATGAGTAACTTTCTTGCAATTATAAAATGTTAAGAAAATTACAAGTACTTAATCTTTAAGATAATTTAAAGAATCAATGAAATATTAACAAGACTCTTTTTTTTATTTTGCATTTTAGAAAAATTTTAAAGTAACATGGTCAATGTAAACAAGCAAAGCTGAGGTCTGGATTTCTACTTCTTCTGAGGACAGCACTTTTGCATTGGTCGGTCCACAGGTGACAACCCAACCCAACCCAAAAGGGAGGGGAAATGAAGTTGAAACTCGACCCGATATGAATTGGGTCGACTAGAATTCAAAAAATCCATGTAATTTTAAAATTGTTGTTAATAAAATAATTTACAACGTCAAGCAAAGACTAGGATGACGTCATTCGTCTTACTTGTCATTTTACCAAACAAACCTCCTGGTATAAACGGAAGTACACATACATTCCATAAAGTGCAAAAAATGACGGCACAAAAGTACGACGTCGTTTCCACATCTCCAAGCCAACACGTGGCTTGTTAAGGAAAAGTCAAACGCCTGCAAGTCTACCAAACTCCCGTACATATCCGATTGTGAATTTAGCTAAAATCACTCTTAGAATAAAAAAACACTGGCCGGCGATTGTACAGTCCTTCAGACCGGATCCGCGCTTAAAACGACAGTTTTTCTAGCGTTCCCAGTTCTTGCCTGGAATTGGGAGGAAGGATCGATTTGGTTGATATGGGCAAAGGAGGTGGTTGCGTCCCCAGCAAGAAGAAACAACCGTCCGTCGTCTCCGACGACTCACTTGGCCGTCCTGGAGAAGCTCCGATCCGGGCCGAGGACCACGCTACTAACAGCGCAGCCACCACCATCCCCGTGACAGAATCGAACGCGCCGTCCGCGCTGAAGATATTCATAGTATTCTACTCGATGTACGGACACGTTGAGGGTTTGGCGAAGAGGATGAAGAAGGGAGTGGACGGCGTCGACGGAGTGGAGGCCGTTCTCTTCCGCGTGCCGGAGACGCTGACGGCGGACGTCTTGGAGCAAATGAAGGCTCCACCGAAGGACGCGGAGATTCCGGTGATCAGCGCGGTGGAGCTGTCGGAGGCTGATGGGTTGTTGTTTGGGTTTCCGACGAGGTATGGTTCTATGGCGGCGCAGATGAAGGCGTTTTTTGATTCGACTGGTCAGCTGTGGAAGGAGCAGAAGCTCGCCGGGAAGCCCGCTGGATTCTTTGTTAGTACGGGGACGCAAGGTGGCGGTCAAGAGACGACTGCGTAAGTTGTTAATGTGATGAATTTTGATTAGAATTTTGTTTGTTAGAATTGTTCAACGTTTTTATACAATTTATGTAATTGGGAGCAACGTTTGGCTTGCCGTAGACTTAACTAGAAGTGAATCATTCAATAGATTAAAGATTGGAGGAAATTGGCAGTAGTGGGTGCTAAGCGTACCTGATTATGGAAGATGATAACAGTAAATTGAGGAAGCTTTTTAAATGCTCGACTATAGTTGTGCCTCGTGAATTTGAGTATATTATGTTTTGTGCAATTATGGTGTGATGGAATATGTCCATGCTTGAATCTATGGTACCTTCGAGTGGTTTTGAGATATGTTCAACAATATGGCTTTGCTGTATGAAATGGCAACTTGAGTGATTCCAAACATCTGGAATACAAATATGTTTTTTGATCTATGCATTATATTGCTATCGGGTTAGTTTGGTTGAAATTCTAGGTAAGAAGATTTTTGCCTGAGAGTTCTTTATATAACAAGCGAGTTTTTTTGATTTCTTGAAGTTGTTTACTATTTCAGTTTGTTGTATTCCCATCCCTAGTCAGGCTAGGTTTTGGATTGCTACCAGAATAAGTATGGAATAATAATTGATTGTTAAATGGCTCTGAAGAATAAAGAATTCTATAATATCTGAAGTTGACATGGTTCTGGGATACAAATGGCTCGGACGTTAGCCCCTGAGCCTTCTAGGTTTTAGCACTTACAGGTGTATTTGATTAGGGCATAAGCAAATTCTATATGGGATTACTTCGCTAGTTCGCTAGATCTTTGTTGCTGTTGAGTGATCTGATGAAGAGTTCACGCATAGCTGTATTTTTGTGTGAAAGATGCTTTTGAATTGTTTAGAGCTAAAAAAGTATAGAATCAATCCACCATTTCAGAAATTTTGCACTTCATCCTTTGATGTGAGACCAGTTAGAAATTATTACCAGTTAGAAATTATTCTACTTATTTTCTACGATCTATATACTTATTGAGCTAA
This sequence comes from Erythroxylum citrifolium, assembly GCA_026284465.1. Classification (NCBI taxonomy): domain Eukaryota; kingdom Viridiplantae; phylum Streptophyta; class Magnoliopsida; order Malpighiales; family Erythroxylaceae; genus Erythroxylum; species Erythroxylum citrifolium. Next base: position 12,073,843 of record JANKOE010000206.1, on the reverse strand, counting down.
AAGGTCGTGAAGTCAGATTAAGTATAAGTTACTTTCGTAACATAATCTCAAATTAAAGGAAATATTGAAATGGCTTTCTGAATGGCCAATATACACTTACTCCATCCTCTGTTTTTCTCTCATTTGGGGCAGATGGACAGCAATTACCCAATTAGCCCACCATGGAATGCTATTTGTTCCTGTTGGGTACACGTTTGGAGCTGGTATGTTCAAAATGGATTCTATTCGAGGGGGCTCTCCTTATGGTGCCGGAGTTTATGCTGGTGATGGCACAAGAGGGCCAAGTGAAACTGAGCTTGCACTTGCAGAACATCAGGGAAAATATATGGCCGCTATTGTGAAGAGGCTTGCTAAGGTTTGATAATGTGTTACTGATTCTTTTTCTGCCAGTCGTTGAATGCTTTGATTTGTAATAGGTTATGTTCACCTGATGCTGTCACTTGAAGAACAACTGCTTGTGCCCCCGTCAGTACTGTCAGATCTCTCTCCTGATTTCCTTTTGTGAGGCTCGTTGTACATGGTTTTCGATTCTTCAACAATAAAACATTTGAATGTGCAGGATGTATTCTTTTGTGTATTTGTTGTTTCTTCACATGGAACTAGGTGTAATAAGCTGTGTATTTGTCGCCCTTCTTGAAACATACTCATCTTTCCTGGTGGTTTGAAACTCTTGTTTGTGCGCATTCATTTGTAATCTTCCACCATCAAGTACCCACTTTTGGCAAGTTATTATGAAATGAAAAAAACTATTCCAAGTACATAGCATTTCATCAACAAGATTTAGCTTATATTCTCCCTTCTCAATTAATTAAAACTCAGGCCCCTTGATGTTAATTCAAGGGGAAGGAAGTGAGGACATATATTGATGAGATATTGTTCTGCATTATGTTAAATCACATCATCCTCTGTAACCAAGTATGGTAGCGGGTCAGATCGATCTTGGAAAATTTGGCCCGAGCTAACTCAAAGTTCGGGTGAGCTTATGCTATGCAACCTAAGCCTAGGCCTGATTTTGAGTGGTCTATCCAAAATAATGTTATTTTGGTCCGACAATTGGGTCGTTTGGGTCTTTTGAGTTGGATCTTGGGTTGGCCTCTTAGTTCCAAGTTCAACTTGAATATTGATTAAATTGATTTTGATCTGTTGATTTTAGGTTAGATCGGATCAGGTCGAATTGGACCTTGCCTCTTATTGTCATGTCTACTTGTAATATTTTGGCGCAAAAAAAAACAAAAACAAAAACAAAAACTAAATAGCATAAGCATGCAAAACGTTTTGTACCAGTCATTATTACTTGCCATATGGGATTTAATTAATGATAATAAATATAAGATTAGTAATATATTAATTAACTAAAAAAGATGTCATTATGTTGGAAGGAAAAGTGTACATATTCTCTCTACTTGTCATATTCATTATTTTATAAAAAGTGGAATTGGGAATGTCAACTTTTAACTTTCAATATAACTTTGCAAAGTTTTTTTAAAATGTATTTTGTGATTTTTACCTGTTATCTTTTATTGTTTTTGTGTTAATTACCAAGCAAGGATGCAAATGTGGTATGAAATAGCTATTTTTATATAATTGTTTTTCTGTTTAGATTATTGTGATTAAAGGAAGGTGTATTATCAAATTTTTTTTATCACAGTTCGATATTATAACTGGTAATACAATATAGATAGATGTTTGGATCAGTTATAATGATTTTGATATAATAAAATTTTAAGAACGACATATAAGTTTATAAGAGTTTGAAGTAATGATGTTATTATGAGAAATAAGATGTAAAATTTTAGAACCTTTTGTTGTTCATTATTTATAAAATATAAAACAAAGTTTTATAATTAACACGATTCTAATTGGCCTAATATTGTTTAGTGAAAGTGTAGTGAAGAGACATTAAAAGTTTTGAAATGAAGAACAAGAAAGAAAATCTAGTGTCCTTGTTCTAATGTTAAAATTCTAGTTTGATATCCGTCCATTTAGGATTTAATATATTTTGGTATGTGTACCATAATACAAGATGGTGTTGTTTTCCCCAATCTAATTCATTTTCTAGTGGTGTCATCTTAAGCACGCTCTTTTTGATTTTTCCATCGAATAAGAAGTATGAAAGGGTCTAGGCAGTAACTCAAATTTGAAAATTGGTGGAAGAAAGAATAATGCTTCCTCCATCCAATTCAACTACTAGTTTTAATCCTCCTCGAATTCTTGTATCTCTTTTAAGTATTTACTATAGCTTTCGTAACTACCGCATGATCTCCTTTTATTGATGCAATAATATAGCTTGAGCATTTTGTATATTCTCCCACTTTGACTATTGAGGCAGTAAATGAACATTCTTGAGTGTTGTTGACATCTCCTCTTCATATTGCAGAGCAGACATGAATGGTTGGTCAATTATCCTTTTTGGTTCATCATCTTCCATCCTAGCCTCATCAACATCAAACTCATCGACTTCTTCAGCAAACTAAAATATAACACCTAGTAACCTTCTTCATTAAGCTCATATGTCACATTACTTCAATGTTAAGGTTTAGTATTGAAATGCAATGGTCATTTGAGAGGCATTTTATATATGACCCCCAATTATCACCCCTTTTTTGTTTCCATAATATATACATAATTGTATAATAAAAGGCCAAGATGCAATGTCGAACCTCATTACCCGTTGCAATGTAAATTATATAATTGTGTTAAGTTATGGTATTGACAAATTACAAAGGAGGTGGTTATTATTTATCTTTGGGTGATGGTATTTTTTATATATAAAAGTGTGGTATTTATTGTAAGGAGTAATTCGGTAATTTTACCATGTAGGCATACTATATACTTGTGTTAAATAAAGAACCCTAAACCTATGTTTAATTATAATGAACACAATTAATCATATGAACATGTAGTTAATTATGTACAAGAAAACCTATAATGGATATAGTTTCGTATATGTAAGTGTACTAATATGTGTCCTTTATAGTATCCCTTAAAAAAATCTAACTTAAACATAGTTAGATACACACTTGTATACTAAGTCGTGCTTATTTGTCTTTATTGTAAATATAGTTTGGCATATAGATATGTACCAAATCATGTCCAATATCTAATATCATGTGCCTTTAAATAAGTGAAGATGTTACTTATATGTAATAACTAATGATATTTTTTATAAATAGGCTTGGTATACGATGCATATAATCCTTCTATGGTTTGCTTTAAAGCATGAATTTTTTGTACTCAGTCATGGTATTCCCAAAATAAAGTGTAGGTATTAATGATTTTAATAAGTGATTATATTTTTTGTACATAGGCATGATACTAAATATATAAAGTCCTGGTATAGTTTGTATTAATTTATAGTATTCAATGTACTTAGTTATGATATTTCTATATTAAAAGTCAAGGTATTACTTATGTGTAATGCATGATGATATTTTTGTATATAAGTGTGATGAGAGATGTTTTGAGTCCTAATATAATTTGTATTTGTGTTATGGTATACTTTATATTAATCACGATATCCCATATTATAGTGAAGGAATTACTTATATGGATTGAGTGATAGTATTTTTTTTCCACATGCGTAGTGTTGGATGTATGGATTGATTTATGATACTATTTATTAGACCTGGCAAAACGGGCGGGTCACCCGTTTACCCGCCCGTACCCGCCCGTATGGTCCGGGTATGGGTTGGTATAT
>JANKOE010000206.1:12034190-12062778 GCA_026284465.1 Erythroxylum citrifolium | reverse complement strand
CCATCAATTTATAAATACCAATTTAACAAATCAATAAATATTAAGTCCAAAATATATGTATTATAATTGACTTATCAAATTTTCTCAAAAAAAAAATTAGGATCAATTGTAGATGCAAAAATACTTCTACAACCAATTTACAAAGAAAAAATTACCATAATGTTCTAATGCATGTCGGCCACAAAGGCGAGTTCTTCAAGATGATTTCAATGGTGATGAAGGGAGAGATGAATTAAATGATAATTACCAATCACCAAAACAAATATGGATAGATTTGTAGATAGGGATGGCAATGGATAGGGTTTGGTTTGGGTATTAATCTACTCATATACATATCCATTTTTTATGACTTAATTCATTATCTATTTAAAATCTATCGGTTTTTACGATTTACTACCCATATCCAAATCCATTATTCGAATTTTTGGATATCCATCGAGTTGTATAACACATAAAAATATAACTTCTAAACAGAAAATATAAAGAGCAGATTTTTGTGAACGCTCCAAATCAAAATTACTTTAATAATAATAAGTTAAGATTTTGATTTGTATGTCTTAAAAAACTATAAAATTAGAATAATAAAAATCATAATGTCTAGTACAAAAACATCATATATTTTTTACAATCAAAAACTAGAATAAAGACATAAATATCCAAAGCAGGTCAAGCAACTGCAGCGCATCTATCCACTTACTTCCACTTGACATTTTGGTCACAGGCCACGATAACCTGGCCTTTGTCCAACGCCTCATTCAGAGAATGCAAAGATTTTGGGTAACTAATTGGTCCATTTAAAATTCCAAACAATAAAGAAGATTTATAGTGACCAATTCCAAAGAAGAAATTACTAAGATAGGGAAGAAAGTATACCTAAAAAATGTAGGCTTTAAGGTTAAATGCGGGAATTGGCCATATAAGTAGGGTTAGCTTGAGGATTGTATATAAAGAATAAGATAGAAAGAGAAAAGGGAGATGACCTGATACTTTCATCATCTATCCTTCATTTTTGGAGACATATATTATCTTTTCATTAATAAAATTCACATTTTTCTCTCATTAACATCATTGGTCATTGTTTTATTTATTTACATTATGAAGATTATCAAGGAACTACAAAGGAGGAAACAAGCTCAAGAGGAAGATTAAAATGGTTATATCCTTATTCCCTTTTGTTATTTTCTTTTCTTTAATGTTATTAAGAATCTCGTGATGTATGGCTAGTTTCTTCAGGGTTGTTAATTAGTAAGGTTATAGATAAGCTTGCTTAAGTGTGCATTATTTATTAACGCTTTTTAACTCTTGATTATCACCTTATTCAATCTTGATTTTAGTATAATTTAGGATTGATCAACTTAATATGTTTTGGGTAACCAATGATCTCGAGAAAGTAATTAGTTAGAAGCTAACAAGAACGAGTAATGGAGACTACATGGTGGCTAGAGGCAGGGCCGGTCCTATACTTTTATGGGCCCTAGGCAAAATTAAAATTTTTTTTAAAAATGGGCCTAGTCTTATAAAAAAAAATTTTAGTCAAGAAATTTTAGTTTAGAAAGGGGGCTTGGGGCTCCCTCTCATAGAGGGCCCTGGGCAAAATTAAAATTTTTAAAAAAAAATTGGCCCCTTCTTATAAAAAAAATTTTTTGGACCAAAATAAATTTTTTTGGCCCAGAAATTTTAATTTAGAGAGGGGGCTTGGGGCCCCCTCTCATTGAGGGCCCTGGGCGGGCGCCCGGCTCGCCCATGCCCAGGGCCGGCCCTGGCTAGAGGTAGAAACTATGGTCTTTAAAATAATTAGGTTAAAAATCTAATTAAAGGGGTTGATAGAATGTAGTGCATGGCAATTAATAAACTAATGCACCAGAGATAAGTGTTAAAATTAGGCATGGTAGGTCATTAATATCTTGAGAAAGTACTATTGGTAGGATAATAACCTCTGCCTAGGTTAGTCAAGAGAATTTAATCAGATGGTATTAAGAAATCACGCCACTTATATGCCTATTCAATAATCAACCTATTTAGACAACTCATCATTCATCACTATCTAATTGCATTCACTTTACGTAGTTGCATCACACCATTTCGTTAGCATATCACATTTTTAATATTTCAGTGTTAATTTTGTTAGTATTTGTGATTAACTTCATTTACATTCTAAAATCAACATTTTTATTTTACACCACTTTATTGGTAAATTAGTGTAATAACACTAAATTAGTTCTAGTACCACCCAATCCTCGTGGGAACGATTCTTGAAATTCTCTTTGGTTTGAATGAAAAGGAAGGCTCTTCTTCTCCATTTAGGAAGATAGAAGAACTTCCCAATCTTGACAAAGGTTCTTTGGACTTGGGTGAAGAAGAAGTCGAATTGCTCCTTCCCAAATGGCAAACGAAAAAGAGCAAAGGAGAATTATTAAGATTACACTTACCATCAACTAGTGGGTGTAAATTGGTTGTTGCTAGACTAACAGCAACGACTCAACATTTCAGTATTCCTCCACAAATCATCCAAATCGTACAAACTCAAATGCAATTCTTAGGCAAGAGTTATGAAGATGCGAGCATATTAAGCTTCGAGCTTTCATCATTGACGTTTACATCAAAACCTTTGATTAATTAGTATATGTCTCTTTTGTCATCTTATAAACCATGTATAGGTGACCTATATGAGGTTAGATTTATACAATCTAATAACTTAAAGGACACCGCTTATTATTAGACTGTGTACAATAATACTTTTGCGTAATCTTTCCTCATATTTTTCATTCTCCTACTATTTCAATATCTTTAATTTAAGTTTGATGAGAATAATAATACAACGAAAATTAATAATAAGTTCTTTAGTGAGTGACAGTGATGTCAATAGGCTAGACTAGCTCGACCCAACCCGACCCTTGGGCTGGGTGGCCCTCAGCCAAGCCGGGCCCATCCTTACTTTTAAAAATATATATAAAATGACGTTATTTTTGCCGTACCCATGGCCCGGTCAACTCAGATTAAAATTGACATCACTGCTAGTGATTACTTGAGTTGTAATAAATTTAATCTAATATTTAAAATTTTATTAAAAATATCAAATAATGATACGTGAAAGTTATTTCATTAGAAAGAATATGTAAGAACGAAAATCACTTTAATGTTAGAATTATAAATTATTAAACTTTTTCCTTATTTTTTTTAGGAAAAATTTTATTTTGGTACTTAAACTTTTAGCTCTATTACACTTAAGTTTCTAAATTAAATTTTTTGTCAAATTACATTCAAAAGTTTGAAAAATCATTGATTAAAACTTTATTTTCATCACTAATTGAAAAGTGATCAACACACGTCCATTTCTTTAAATTGTAACAAATTTAAATAATTATTGTTATTTAAATTAAGTAAATGTCCTTGATTATATTTTTAAAAAGTTTAAATAGATTGTCAAAAAGGTGAAATTTTATCCTTAAAAGTAATATTTTAAATTTATTATTTTATAATTTTAATTTATAAAATAACATAATTTATTGCACTTTATATATTATAAGAGTAAGCAAAATGTATTATATAATGTATTTAATAAAAAATGACGGTGATGATAGATTTTGCAACTAAAAAATTATTATTTTTGCTAATTTGTTGAATATTATATATTTTGTATCTTATACATAGATCAAGCAAAAGTATAATTAAGTTTAAAATTAAGTTTAACTAAAAATTACATATGAGAGTAAAAGTTGATTTTTTTAATGTATAGATAACCTTATTTATACATATACTAATATATGAAAATAACAAATCTAAACAAAGATTTCATATCAAAATTTATAAATATAAGTATAATAAAAACTAACAATTAAGTGATAAAATTTTAATATTATCATTTTAAAAAATATAAATCACTATAAGATTATAATTAATTAGTAAATTACTACATTTTGAGTTTTTAATTGAATATAAGTAGATTAATAAACATATATATTATATTTAGTAGCTACTTCATTTACAGCATAACATACAAATTATAACATATGCATATATGTTATAAAAAACATAAAATTTTGATATCTAATAAGATAAATAAATAATTATATTAAATACTGTTGAATATTATATTATATTACATTTGATTATTTGAATTGTATTGGTATTTTGATGTATTTATAACAATTGAGATAAATTGCTATGCATATAAAGATTTGCTCTAAATTTAATTCGTAGGATTTTGAAGGAATTTTAAAATAAATAAATGAATAATTTTTATTCGTCAATATATTCGATGCACAAGGTTCCTTACTCTGCGAGAGTTTGGGGAGTGTCATAATATACGTAGTCTTTCTTTTGAATTTTTATAAATAGGCTACTTCTGTGACTTGAACCTATGACTTTATGATTACAAAGGAGTTACTCCAATGCTCATCCTCAAATAAATAATTTTTTAAAAATTTAATTTTTATTAATGTATAGTATACCATATTATAATTTTGCTAAAATATCATTATTAAATAAATTGTAGATTTGACATAACATATCTAATCTCTCTGTCTCGCAATGTCGAGACTCTCTCCCTCTTGTTTCTAGATAACAAGTCTCATCCTCACTTTACATACTAAATATCAGTTTGTTTCTTGGTGTTTGCATTTTGCTTTATCCTTCACACAACATATATCTTTTATTCATATGGCCACGGAAACTGAAGAAGATAGACTGCTGCACGAGATATACCACCGATTAACCGTGGAAGAGGAAGAGGGTATACTTGAATACACTGATGGTACAGACGGTGGTGATCAGGGTGTAACAGGACCCGAATGGCAACACTGCATAATAGGCTGACTGGTAACGGAGAAGATGATAAACTTTATGATTTTTAAATAAATTACGGCTATCGTGTGGCGTCCGGTCAAAGGCATTATGATAAAAGAACTTGGCAATAACGTCTTCATTTTTCAGTTCTTTCATCACCTCGACGTGGAACGAGTGCTTAAGGATGGTCCATGGAATTATCATCAAATCCCGCTTCTGTTACACAAACTACAGCTCAATGAGAACCCTCGTCAAGTAGAGTTGGTAAGATTGGAATTATGGGTTCAGGTTCATAATGTTCCTAATGGTTTTATGTCTGAAAAAATCGTCGGCGACGCTGGAAATTACATCGGGGAAATCAGACCCACCTAACTTCCTACGTATCTAGCGGGATTTTATGCGGATTCGAGTGGCAATTGATATTCGCAAGCCATTAAAACGAAAACTCTTCGTGAAGAGACCACAAGGGGAGAAAGGATGTTTAGATTTTAAGTATGAACGATTGAATACATTCTGTTACTTTTGCGACATAGTGGGTCATACTGATCGTTTTTGTCATCTCCTATATGAACATCCACGAATTCCTAAAGAGAAGTTTGCTTATAGATCGTGGTTAAAAGTTGAATCCAGGAAAACAACTCAAGTTGGAACTAAATGGCTGTGGTCGGAAAATGATATTACGACATAGTTGAATGGTAGATCCTCGGCTACTCCGACGATGGATGAATAAAATCCGACGATTCCTACTGAAATAGGAAACACCACTAATGAAGCCAAGGTTCAAGGGATTCAATTTCCAAATATACATGTTGATAATATGGTCAATAGTGGATCATGGAGTAACGGTGGACAATATCAGCAAGCAAATAATTTGATAGTCACAAATCCCGCAAAGGTCGCTATCTTCTTTTCTTCTTTTTTTTTGGTACACACGGAAAACAAAATAAGACTCTAGAATACATCACTCCGTCCGCATCGCTGAGGAACAGCTCCTGGAGGCACTCAAGCGGCTCTGGAAGGGTATAGAGGCCCGGGCTAACTGGCTAAGGGCAACAGCAAGATGGGCCAGGCGGTCCGCACACTGGTTTCCCTCGCGGTAGACATGCTGGAAGAGAATCTCCCACAACCGCTGGAGAAGCTCCTGGATACTTGACATCAAGAAAGAAACCCCAGTAAGAACAATGGAGGGGTCAGAGAGGAAATTAAAAACTTCAAGAAAGTCAACTTCGATAATGACCCGGCAATACCCCTACACCCAGGCTAAATTGAGACCCACATACACTCCCCAAAGCTCCACCTCGAAAGGCGAACCCCTGCCTAGACTCTGTTGGAACCCCCCACACCAGGTCCCATGACGATCCCGTATTAAACAGCCAGTGAAGATCATGTGAGATCTGGCCTTAGCGGCTCCGTCTGAATTAACCTTAACCCATCCCTCAGGAGGTTTAGTCCAACTCACAAAGGAGCCCACGGGAAGGCCCGGCGCGGGGAAAACTCTGGTCTCCAGGGTCTGAGCCCTCGCGATCCACTCGACATACTAGAGAACAATACGGGGCCCTGTCGCCAGCCAAGTAAACCCCTGCTCAAAAATACTCTTATTCCGTCATTGCCATAGAAATCAGCAGGTTACTCGCATCTTCTTTACGTATGGTAATGGATACAATCACGGTAGTTGACCCTAAAAGAATACGTCTCCAAGAAGAAGTGGAATCTGAAAATTAAAATATGGAAGTGGAGGTCATTCCGAGTAGTCTCCAGATTGAGTCAAAAAACTTGAATATGGTGGGCTCTAGTTTTTAGGCCCACAACGATCCATGAGTACATAAAGTTGGAACTGTCGGGGGCTTGAGAACCCAAGTACAATTCGAGCCTTAAAGGACATTGTGTCCGAAAAGAAACCCAATTTTATTTTCCTTACGAAAACTAAAATTAGCAGAGAAAAGATTTTACGTGTTAAAACAGCTTTAGGCTTTGCGGCTAATTTTGTTGTTGATCCAATTGGAACAAGAGGAGGTTTTGGTACTATTGTAGAAAAAAAAGCAGATGGCCCAATTAATAAGCTACTCACGAAACCACATTGACGTAGAGGTCTATATTGAAGGCATAAAACGATGGCATTTAACTGGTTTTTACGGATTCCCAGAACCCAATAATCGGAGACAAGGCTGGGACTTGCTTCGAACCCTCCCAGCTCGATCGAGCCTCCCATGATGCGTCATTGGCGATTTCAATGATATTATGTTTCTGTCTGAGAAACAAGGTAATTGTTAAGTTTTTTGGCTCCTTTGTTGTCCCATATTGGCTGGGAACAACAAATGGGCAAGGGCGTTTACCTATATAAGGAGGATGCTACCTCCTTGTTAAATGCACCAACCAAAGTCAAAGATTTGTAGTACAAATTTAACTCTTATTAAATTCCTCCTTTGAGGTGAGAGTTGGAGAGTTTGTCTTGGGTATTTCTTTGTGGGTGTGTTGGTGTATTAAGGGATTGGGTGAGAGGAAAAATTGTGTGATTGTAAGAATTTTTCATATAGTGTATTTTCTTCTTGTTGCCCGTAGTTTTTCTCCGGTTTCGAAGTTTCCAAGTAAATTCTCTTGTATTATTATTTTCTGATATTTTTGTCTATTAAATATCCTTGAGTGTGAGTTTGGGAGTTCTAAATTCCTAACAGTAATCACCCACATCCTAGAGCATTAATGGAGGGATTTAAACAGGATCTTCTGGATTGTCAACTACCCGATTTGGGGGCTGACGGTTCCGTCTTCACTTCGGAGAATCGGAGAGACAAATATGCTATTATGAGGGAGAGATTGGACCGGGCGGTGGGAACTACTACCTGGTCTGTGATATTTTTGATGGCCAAAGTCTTCGTCTCCAAACAGAATCTTCAGATCATCTCCCCATTTTTCTATCACTCAATTGAAGAAGTATGTACAATGAAGATTTCGTTTGGAGAACACGTGGACCATAGAGACGGATTGTCGAAAGATGGTAAACAGAGGATGGGTGGCAAGTAATTTTCATTCTCTTCAAGAACGCTTAACCTCTTGTTCTCAACTATTACAAACGTGGGCTCAATCCTACCATCAATTATTCCAAACTAGACTTAGACGGATTAAACAACAGATGGCCCTATTACGAAGACAAGCGACGATAAACATGGAATTGTTGAAAGATTTGGACACAAATACAATGATTTACCATTACAACATGAATTGTACTGGAAACAACAGGCAAAGCAACACTAGTTGGCCGAAGGTGATTCAAACTCGAAATTCTTTCACCTGATGGCTTCTCGCAAGCATGGAAAAACTTCATCTCTAAGCTTAAGAACAGTAATGGTGAGTGGCTTGATTGGGATTCAGGACTACCGAACATGCTTTTGGATTACTACCAACAATTATTTTTTTAATACAGAGGAAAAAAAACTACACTACAAGCCTAAGTGACACGACTCCTATGAGACAAAATGCCGTGAAGATCACGGTTCAAGTGTGCCCAGACAATAGTCGGAGGCTCCTGAAGGAAATGTAACCCATGGCTAGCACCAGCGGCAAGGGCGGCCAGACAATCAGCGCTTGAGTTGCCTTCTTGGAAAACGTGTTGGATCTGGACTTCCCAAGGTTGCCGAAGGAGACTCCTGATACCTGCCACCAAAACAGAAGGGTCAGAACCATGACTATATGAAGTAAAGAGAATGTTGATAACCTCAAGAGAGTCGGCTTCGAGAATGAGGCGGCGATAGCCGAGGATCCAAGCCAGTTGGAGACCCGAATGAACCCCCCAAAGCTCGGCTTCGAGAGGGGAGCTTCGGCCCATCCTATGTAGAAAACCACCACACCACTGTTCCTGGTGGGCTCTGATCATTGCCCTCTTCTCATTTGAACTTTTCCCATACAGAAATGACGTCAATCAGTGAAGAGATTTCAATTTCTGGCTCCTTCATTGTTAGACAAGAGTTTCTTGCTTGTCCCCCAGAGTGTATGGCATATGTCTGGAGACTTTTCATCTAATATGACTCAGTTTGTGGCCAGAATCTCCTACTGAAATGTGGAGGAATTTGGTAATATCTTTAAATAGAAAACATATTTGTTATGGAGGTTAGATAGAGTTCAATGAGCTTTGGCCATACACGGGATGTCTACTCTTAATAAGTGGAAGCAAAATTACAAAAGAAATTAGACTTGGTTTTGGCTCAAAAAGTTCATTGGCGATAAAAATCTTGGATAGATTGGCTTCAACAAGGTGATCGAAATACGTCTTATTTCCATCGTGCAGTACTTCAGAAAAAATGCAATATGAGAGTGGAGGCCTTTAAGGATGATCAAGCAACTATGTTCTATGGGGAGGCTTTGAGGACACATATCATTTACCACTTTACCAATCTATATACTTGTTCGACCAGTATCTCCATGTCCGAGAATAGGGTCAGACTGTTTCCACATATTGCCAATCAGGTGATGACCAGTTTGATGGGTTTGAATACAGAGGAGGAAATCCACAATGCCATCTTTAGTATGAAGCCAATGAAGGCCCCAGGTCTCGATGGCATTTCACCCATCTTTTACCAAAAATGTTGGGATGTAGTTGGCACTTCTGTGTGTAAGCTGGTGTGGGATATCTTTAGAACTCAAATCCTTCCGCAAGAGATGACTTGAATTCTCCTTGTGCTTATCCCGAAGATGGAGAATGCAACATCTATCAAGATGTTTCGCCATATCAACCTATGTAATGTTAATTACAAGATACTTTCAAAGGTGATAGTCAACTGCTTAAAAGGCTTTCTTCCGTCGATTATTGTCCCAGCCTAAACGAGTTTTGTATTTGGGAGACACATTACGGACAATATTATTCTTGTCCAAGAAGTTATTCATTCTATATGGAAACAAACTGGGAGAAAGGGTTTTCTGGCGATAAAGGTGGATTTGAAGCAAGCATATAGCATACTTTTATGGGATTTTATACGAGACACTTTACACCAGGTGATACTTCTAGCAGATTTGATAAATCTGATTATGGAATGTGTGACATCGTCTAGTATGCGCCTTCTAATTAACGGAGAGGCTTCAAATCCTTTTATCCTAGTAAAAGGTATTCGTCAAGGCTACTCTCTTTTGCCATATCTGTTTGTATTGTGTATTGAGCGCCTTGTGCAAGACATCGTTTAAGCTGTCGCACATAGACAGTGAGCTCCTTTTGGCTTTAATAGTTAGAGTCCCCCATCTCTTATCTATTTTTTTCCGGATGATTTGTTATTGTTTTCTGAAGCTTCCACGACACAGGTCAGGATTATCCAGCAGTTGGTGGAGGATTTATGTACTTAGTAAGGGTTGAGAATCAACGCTGCTAAAATCGTCGTCTTTTTTTCATGAAATGTATAAAGGCAGGAGAAAGTCACACTGTCTTGCCAGCTGGGATTTTAGCCCACAGAAGATCTAGGTCGATACTTGGGCATGTCGATTCTGCCTAGACGAGTTACCAGGAGAACCTACGCTGGCATCCTGGAGAAAGTGCATAAACGATTAACGAGTTGGATTGCCTCCAGTCTTTCACTGGCAAGCCGGGTGACATTGGTCAAGACGATGCTACAAAGCCTTCCTTATTTTGCCATGCAAATGATTAAACCGCCATATTTTCTTTGTGATAAAATTGAGCAGCATGTTCGTCAATTTATCTAGGGCTCATGCACTCCTAATTGCAAACTCAACTTAGTGGCGTCGAATGATTTGTGTTGTCAAAAAGAAAGTGCGGTTTGGGGATTAGAAAGCTTTAAACGATGAACGAAGCGTTCCTTACGAAAGCGGGTTGGCAGTTGATACATTCTATAGATAAGATATAGGTCAAGGCGTTGAGGGCTAAATACAACGTTCAGGATGATGTGCCATCGGTGTTGAAGAGGAAGGGCTCGTCTTTTTAGCAAGCAATCAGATCTTTGTGGGGTAAATTTTTAGCTAGCCTCACTTGGACTATTGGTAATGGAAAACTTTCTAGGTTCTGGACTGATAGATGATCAATCAAAGAGCGACTTATGGCGGCCTATGTGACTAGAGCTCTTCCGGAATATACGTTGACCAAACCTGTGAATGCTTATTTCCACTTAGAGGGGAGCTGGCTATGGCATCGATTCGAGTCCTGGGTTCCTAATGAGTCTCACTTCAGGTTCGAGACCGCTACAGGGAAACAATGAAGATGAATTTTATTGACGACATTCAGCTACTGATCTATTCTCAATTAGGTCAGCATATGACATATTGATAGAGGACGATGAGCCCCCCAGGAACAATGAGTGGACGCCAGTTTGGAAGTGGAAGGGTCTGAAGCAGATTAAACTCTTGCTTTGGTTAGCAGTCAAGAGCAATCTCCTTACACGATGGGAATTAGCTCGTAGGCATGTGATCCAAGATACCAGTTGCCACTATTGTGAGGAGGGTGCAGAGACTTTACTTCATGCTTTGCGGGACTGTTGATGGGCCAGATTGGTGTGGAACTGGTTAGTGTAGGTGGATGTATGGCCTGAATTTTTCTCATTACCTTTGCAAGAGTGGCTTTAGGTCAACTTGCGTAACCAATGGGGTATGAGGATGACTACAGATTAGGATAAATGGTTTGGGGTTGCAGTTTGGCGTATCTAGACTTGGCGGAATCTAAATCTTTTCCAGCAACAAGACTCCACCCTACCAATGCAAGTCCAAGACATTAGAAACAAAGTTTTTGAGATTCAGCTTGTGTAAACGAACTGCAACCTTCAGCCCTTTAATGTGCAGCATGACAAAAAGCAGTTATGGCAACCTCCTTGACATGGCTAGACGAAACTAAATATCGGTGGAGTTGTTAACCCTTCTACTTGGTTAGCTACAGTGGGGGGATTGCTTCAAGATCATACTGGTTTATGGATTAGGGGGTTTGTTATAAATTTGGGCAGAGGTTTCATCCTTACAACCAAGCTTAAATGTATTTTTCACGAACTACGGTTTGCATGGTGTCACGTCTTACGACATGTTATGGTAGAGTCTGATTGCAAACTGGTCGTTAACCAAATCCGTCACGGGACAAATGTCCACGGTAATGGGCAGTTATTTCACAGTATTCAAGAGCTCATCAGTCAAGACTGGCAAGTAACCATCCAGTATGTGACAAGGGAGGCCAACAGGTGTACAGATTACATTGCGAAATATGCTTGTTATCTAATGAATGGTCCTTATGTTTTGATTTGCCCTTTGTTTGGGTTGGGAGACTTACTGAACATTGACACTAGATTTCCTACGGAAGAGTAATTTATAGGCAGGTTGCCTCTGTTTCAAAAAAAAAAAAAGCTAAGTCATTACTTAATTGATGGAGGCTTGATTTGTAAGTGGTTACATGACCGGCGAATAAGACCGTGTAAACAACAATTCCTCCAAACCATCCACGCTTCATCTTTTTCGCTTCCCTCTTCAGCTCAACTCGTCGCAGTCGATTTGGCTAATTATCAAAGGTAGTGCCAAGTCACAAGACTGGTTCTTGAACGCGCTGAATGAGATGACTCTTTGGTTATTGAATACTATTTGACTTTGCTACAGTCAATTACTTGGGGGTCTTGACAATGACGGTAGGTTGAATAATATTGGCAATAATATTAAAGAAGTAAACGGTTTGAATAAGAATGTGAGGCGGGATGTTCTCTCTATCTGGACTCTCCCTTGTTGGAGGCCACGTTGTCGTTCGGGTCTACTTCTTCTTCTTCATCTCTCGTCAATTTGCCTTCGATAAGGGTTCATATTGAGGAAAATAAAAGTGTTGTGCAAAAGGTGGAGTGTATTGAACAACAGTTTTCGCAGATTAGCATTATTGGTGATTCGCCACCGCAGCCCCGATTCTGGTCTCTAGTGCCTCATGTCTATCGGAATGAAATTCACATTTGGAGCCATTTATTCTATAACACGAATACACTAACTTGTTTGACATTAGAATGATTGATATGTCGAATATCACGAAGCATAACCAAATCAATTACATTAGACATTTCCTTTTGACCAAGACTCATCACTGATGGTGTAGAGTTGTCTCCTCTAGTTGGTTCAACCGTGTAGACGCTGCAATAATCATTATCAACACTGACTGGCAGATGCTTACCATCATTGGATCACCATTAATATTTTCTACAACTACCACTTGGTTATCAGTAAGCTTGTAATGCATGACTAACTATTGAACGTCTTCCTCATACATTTTACTAACTGCGCAGAATTTAACCCCTTGCATGTGTTATACCAATCTACATCTTTTGAGCTATTACATGGTATAAAGATCAGCCAAAGTTGGTCTAAAGTAATTGTTGTTACTGATCAACCATACACCAAGACAACCGTGAAAGAACAATGCAGAGTAGAGAGAAGTTTTAGAGCGAGAGAGATTTTCGAAACAGGGGCGAACAGAGCAATGTAAAGAACTCAACAACTCGTTGAGATTTCCTGAAATGTTATTGATTGTCACTTTTCAGAATGTTCTAATACAAATCAACTTGAATTACAATATTTATAATACTCAACCAAGTAACTAACTAATCTTGATCTTCTGTGATTGCTAGGGCCGGCCCTGGGCAGGGGCCAGCGGGGCACCCGCCCAGGGCCCTCTATGAGAGGGGGCCCCAAGCCCCCTCTCTAAACTAAAGATTAGCTAAAAAAATTAAGTGATAGTAATGAATTAAACTTTACGAAAATTATAATTTATGAAAAGGGGTCCATTTCATAAAAGTTTTTTTGGGCCCCTCTCTAAACTAAATATTAGCTAATAAAATTAAATGAGGAGTAATGAATTAAACTTTCCGAAAATTATAATTTATAAAAAGGGGCCCATTTCAAAAAAAAATTATTTTTGCCCAGGGCCTCTAAAACCATAAGACCGGCCCTGGTGATCGCATCCTTGTACGTCAATGCATGGCTTGCATGATCACGCCAATCCGATACTCGTCTGAAATTTTGAGACATCTCCAACATACTCCTCCTTGGATTAGAAGTTCAGCTTGTGAATTCCAATCATTTTCCTTAACTGCTCAAAGCGCGAAACATTGAATCCTTTTGTAAACAGGTCCGCAATCTAATCGTTCGTGTGAATGTACTGAAGCTTCAACTCTCCCTCCTATTGAATATCCCTTAGATAATAATACTTAAGCTTAAAATGCTTGGTTTTGCCACGGAAAACCGAATTCAATGAGATTGAAATTACAGCTTGATTATCAATATTAACCACAGTAGCTCCGCTTAATTGAACTTGTAGATCCGCCAGTAGTTTTCTCATCCAAATCACTTGTTTTGCTGCTGCTGTGGCCGCCACTAATTCTGCTTCCGCTGTCAAGAGTGCCACCAATTCTTGCTTCTTCGACGTCCATGAAAAGCATGCTGACCCTAACGTTAAACAATATACGGTGGTGCTCTTCATGTCTTCAGTTGCTCCATCCCAATTGCTATCAACATAACACATGAGCTCACACTTACCAGACTTCTCGTATAGCAACCCGTAATCAGATGTTCCCTTCAAATACCTCAAAATTCTTTTTATCGCCATCACATGTTGCTTTCCTGGACCACTTAAGTATCTGGAAAGTACACTTACTAAATACAGAACATCCGGCCTTGCAGCAGTGATGTACATGAGACATCCGATCATACTTCGATAGTTCTTCCTATCAACTTCGTCGTCTCCTTCCTTCTTCACCAACTTCTCTTTTGAGCAGATTGGAGTTGAGACTGGTTTACATTGATCCATTTTGAATCTCTTCAATACATTCCGAATATACTTCTTTTGACATACAGTAATGGACCCTTCTCGTTGACATACCTCCATGCCTAAGAAATATTTCATTCCTCCAAGATCTGTCATTTCGAAAGCTTCATTGAATTGCTTCTTTAGGTGATTTATCTGCTTCTTAGAACTCCCAGTAAGCAGCAAATCATCTACGTAAATTGCAACTACAGTTACTTCTCCCTCTTCCATCCGCACATACATCGTTGGCTCGCTACAACTTCTGTTAAATTGAATTCCTAAAAGGAATTTGTCAATCCTCGCATACCAGTACCGAGGAGCTTACTTTAGCCCGTAAAGGGCTTTGTTCAGCTTATAAACCATCTCCTCCTTTCCTTTAATTACGAAGCCCTCCAGTTGCTGAACATAAATTTCTTCTTGTAGGATGCCGTTGAGGAAGGCGGACTTCACGTCCATTTCATGCACCTTCCACCCTCTTTCAGCTGCCAGCGCCAACAATAATCGGATGGTCTCAATTCTGGCCACTGGAGCAAACGTCTCCCTCCCCGAAGTCGATCCCCTCAACTTGCGCATACCCTTTTACAACGAACCTCGCCTTCAATTTGTTTATTGAGCCATTTGGATTAAGCTTCGTCTTGAATACCCACTTTAATCCTATGGCTTTCTTATTCGGTGGTTTATCAACCAAACTCCAGGTTTGATTTTTATCTATCATCGACATTTCCTCTTCCATGGCTTTTACCCATTTTGGATTCTTCAAAGCTTCTTGGGTCCGGGTCGGCTCCAGAACTGCTTCGTTACTTCTCTCGTATATTTCCGCTAGGCTCCTCATTCCTTTTACCAGTACATGATCGAAGTTGTCACCACTATCTTCTTCTGAAATGTGCTCGCCTTCAGAAGTCCATTCTCCCTGATCACGTAGTTGATCCTGTTCCCCAACATCTCCGGGTACTGCCTCCCCCTCTTCTTCGTGCTGGACTGGGTTGTTAATTATCGCTGGAGTGTTCAAAGGCAACATCGTGATCAGATTTCTAGCTCCATCTTCCTCTATGTCTCCGAGCCAGCTCCAACATTCATCTTCAAAGAAATTTACATCTCTAGTGACCTTTATTTTCTTCTGGTCTGAAAAATACACCCTGTACCCCTTACTGACCTCCAAGTAACCTACAAAGATCGCCGACTCTGTTTTTCCATCCAATTTGCTTCTTTTGGCTTGAGGAATGAGGACACTGCACAACGATCAAAACACCTTCAAGTTACTCATTTTTGGTTTGTAGCCAAACCATAATTCATGCGGCATCTTATCCTCGAGTGTCCTGGAGTACACTCTGTTCAGCAGTAAACAGGCGGTGGTAGCAGCCTCCGCCAAAAACTCCTTCGGTAGGCGCTTCTCTTCAAGCATGCACCTCGTCATTTCCACCACAGTTTGATTCCTCCTCTCCACTACGCCATTCTGCTGAGGAGTGTAGGAGGTGGTGAGCTGGTGCTTGATCCCCGCTGATTTACAGATTAAACTAAAATCGTTAGATAAGAATTCTGAACCATTATCCGTCCTCACCGACTTGATGTTTAGGTTCGTTTGATTCTCTATATATGCTTTGAACTCCTTGAACACCTTAGCTACCTCTCCTTTGCTCTTCAGACAGTAGATCCAGGCATATCTGGAGTAATCATCAATAATCAAGAGGAAATATCTACTTCCACTCAGGGAAGCCACCGGCATGGGACCACAGACATCCATGTGCAATAGCTCCAATCTTTCTTTAGCTCTCTAGTTTGCTTTCTGAAATGGTGCCCTAGCTTGCTTCCCCATCATGCAAACTTTGCATGGCTTATGCACGTACGGTGTTGTTGGTAAGCCCTCGACCATGTTCTTCCTTCTCATTGCTTCCAAGCCCTTCATATGATAATGCCCGAGTCTCCGATGCCAGATATCTGGTTCAGTCGAGTCTCCCACTAGCGCCTCTTGGTGCAACTCCTCGGGCTTCATTGAGAAGCTCTTATTCCTCATGCGAGTGCATAGAATTTCCTGTCAATGATTATCAAAAACTTTACATGTATTCGATTCAAAGTGCACGGTCATACCTTTCTCAATCAACTGTGCAACACTCGAGAGATTATGCTGAATTTTTGGAACATATAACACATCCGAGATTATCTTGATTCCCTTTTTGGTTACAAGCTCCACTTAACCTTTCCCTTCCACCTGAATACTGTCCCCATTTCCAAGCTTTACCCTAGCTCTCACTTCTTTGTTTAGAGTCTTGAATAACCTTGGATCCGGAGACATATGGCTTGTGCATCCACTATCAATCAGCCAATCAGATGGGTAGTTTTTGATCTGATCTCTGATTGCTACAAATAGTTGTTCTTCTTCCTCTTCAGTCACCTGTACATTGGCTGCCTCCTGTGGTGATTCTTTCTTACAGATTGCCTCCATGTGTCCTTTCTGATGATACCTTCGACATTCTATATTGGGCCTCTTCCAGCATCTGAAGGCCAGGTGATTTGTTTTGCCCCAATGTGGACAGGAATTGTAATTGTTGGCCTTATCTCCTCCTGTGTTCTTGTTCCCGTGCTTCTGGCGAGATTAAGAGCCTTTGGAATTCGATCCGCCTTTCTTTTTCTTCTTCTTGGATTTTTCTCGAGTCTCTGATTTGGCAAAGACTTTATACGCTCCTTCCGTAGCTTCAGTCTTTCTCATCAAGAATCTTTGTTCTTAAGCTTGCAAGGCGTTCACCACTTCAACAAGCCTCATTTGTCCTATATCCTTCGTATTTTCTAACGAAACAATTGATGCTTCGTATTTTCAGGAGCCGATACAAGCAGCTTTTGTACTAACCATTGATCTTTGAATTCGGCTCCTAAGAGCTTGATTTGGTCTGCTAACTGCTCACAATAGTTATGAATCAATTCATCTTCTTTCATTTGAATTCTGTCGAATTCCCTCAACAGATTCAAGACCTTCATCTTCTTTACCTTTTCATCACCTTCGTACTCTTGATTCAAGAAATCCCAAATTTCTTTTACCGAAGCAAATCCCATAATTCTAGTAAAGATCAAAGGTGATACCGACTGGTACAGGCAGGATTTGGCTCGGGCTTTCTTCATCACCCTCTCCCTTAGCCACCGTAGCTGAGCGATCGGCGCATCATCTGGAATCTCAACCACGTAATCTTCATCGATTGGTTCCCATAAGTCCTGACCTTGTAGATAAGCCCATCTTGATCGCCCATATTTGATATCCTTCACCATTGAATATTGCCGGTTGTAGACCCATCTCCGAGTGTTCCACGCTTGCCGTCACACCTCGTTTGAGAAAGAGCTACCTTCTGAGCCAAGTTCCTCACCTATACCTCCACAGATCCCTTAAGAATCTTGTTGGGACCCGATCTCGGAACCGGATCCCAATTGGATATTAACAGAAAATGGAATTATCGAATCAAAAGGGATCGAAGCAGAAAATCAACGGAACGGATCGGAATTCATTTAGCGAAAGTATCGAAAGCGAATCGAAAAAGCGAAAGCAAACAAAGTAATAAATAGATCGCGAATCGGAATACAAATCGAAACTAGTGAACGGATCGTGAAGCGAAACTAATCGAATCAAATCGGACACTTATAACAAAACGAATCGGAAACAAAGCGAAGACGAAGCAAACAAACGGTTCAGAAGAACCAAAACTAATGTCCGACATTCGGGTAACGAAATTTTAGAAAAACGTCGCGTGTCGTGTTGGAAACCCTAAGACTAATCCGAAAATCGGTATATTTTTTTCTTATTTCTCATAATATTTCTTCGTTTTCTCTTTATTCAATCTTATACAATCATACATATCCTAAAATTCCATCTTTTAACTAAAATCTTATTCTAATTCTTATTCTTATTCCTTGCCATAAAAATTTCAGCAGCATAACGGCTGCATTTTCAAAATCTCAAAAATCTGCAAATCAAATAAAACACACTTCTATATAATTCCAAACAAAACTCAAAGTCATCGGACCTCTCGTCCGGAATCCAAACACAATCAAACCCAACTCTATACCTAAAGCACTTCCTTAATTCTCAAAACCATAATCCATACTCAGACTCAAATTCCATTCATATACCATATACAAATTCCCAATTCAAATCCAAACACAACCCAACAAACAAAAGTAGCATTTTCAAGCCACGATATAAAACCAAATGCCAAAATCCAAAATTTCACAAATTACAAAAATAAACAAAATGGAACAGATGTCTTGACTTTTCTTCATCCAGTCTCCTGCTCGATACTTGGAAATGGGGATGAAAAGGTGGTGAGCTGAAATAGCTCGTGGATAACATATTTATACATTGAAAAATAAGCAAAATTTATTTCTCAAAACATTTGCCATTTAGCAAATTTTTTGAAAACTTATTTCTTAAATCTTTCCATTATTCAAAACATTCATCATAATTTTCCAAAACTTTCACGGTTGAAAACCTCAAAATTTTCATTCCTCGAAATTCCAAAACTTTTCACAATTCATAAATAGAATCGAAAACATGAATGCCAGCACATATAAATGCATCTCACTATAAATAAATCAAAAATCACATAACATTTCATAATGGTTTGGTTTCAGTCCAAACAGAACACACTACACATTCCCACATAGCGGTCCTGTGCAGCTGTGAACTTATGGGAGTCCGAAATCGGAGCTCCAGTGCCACTAGCGGGCAGGCGGGACAAGCCTTTAAAAACGAGACCAGTGCACTGACTCTAACTTATAGGACCTAACCAAACCCACATAACACATTTCATACTCGAAAATCAAATTGCCTGAAGGCACATTTCGAAACTTTGCCTTTTCATACGAGTCATACTAGACACTTTAACATTCATTCATAGAGCAATTTTCCATACATATGTCATATAGCAAACCAAACGCAATCACAATTCATCAATCCATTTCATAAAAAATCAAATCATATTCAATTCACAACAATTCATAAACAAAGTATGCAACACTTTCGATCATTTAATTTCTCAAAATCGTTCATAAATAATAACTAAACAAATGTATCAATTTTCATAAGTAACAAATCCTTCAAGCATAATAAATTTCAGAAATTTTATAAATTTATCAAATCATATAAAACAATAAACTTTTCCCTTTGTAACAATTTTTCAAATCATTCGGAAATAATAAAATTCGAAAACCCTTTCCTTCACTTTCTTGAATTTTCAAAAATCAATACATGACTTATAATTCAAAATATAAATATATTACCCACCTCATATCCTTGCTAGAACCTTGTCCAAAGCTTCAATTACTCCATTTCTTCATTCTTTCCTCCAAATTCAAATTCCCTAAGCCATAATCATCCAAATTCAACATCATATTTAACATAATCCTCAAAATTAACTTAAGAATTCACAAACTCATCATATTTCCAAGCTATCTAAAGCAAGAAATTCCAAAAACCCCAAATCACGAAAATTGGGCATAAACCCTAATTCACAAATATCTAAAATTAAAAAATCTAAACCATGCTATCTCCAAAATTGAGCTTAGGAAACATAATCCCATAACATTTCCAAGGTATCTAACCCAAGAACTCATCAACATCACAACTTAAAAAAAAATCGAAACTTACCTCTTTCCTCCTCCATTTTCGGATTTTTCCAAGCTCCATAGGAAAATTTCACCTTCTTCCACGTTTTCCCTCTTGAATCTACGAAAAAATCATGCTTGAAGCCCATAAAACTGAAATCCCTAAGCTTTCTCTCTTCTTCTCTCCTTCTTTCTCACTCACCGAAACCACTCTTCTCATTTCTCTCTCTTCTCTTTCTTTTTCTTCTCATGTATCGTGTTTCTCCTTCAAACAAAACCGACAACCACCTCTCTTCATATGCCATGTCATTAAATGAGAGCAAAAAGACCAAAAAGCCCTTCCATCTTAGCCTAAAACCTTAGCTCTTTAAGTGATCTTCCAAAATTGCCCTTAACATTCATTTTAATTCATGCTACTTTAGGACAATTTTCTAATCATCAATTTGAAGGAATTTTCCAAAAGTTTCTTCTAGAGAAATGTTCCTAATTGTTTTAATTTCATAATACTATAAAAATCATTAAATTTGGTGCACTACACCAAGAGTTATAGTCCAAACATCTCGGACTGTCATTATGCTAACACATTTTTCAGCACTTTACTTCCATCCAAAAATTGACATTCTTAGAGGCTAAATTAAAATTCACTTTCTTTAGACAAATTGTATCCTATCTTTCTATTTTAATCCAAATCAAGAATCACTTCATTTGGATAACTAGAGCAAAAATTATGGCCAAAATGCTTTCAGATTTTTCTAATCCAAGACTGCACACTAAACCCGACTTCAATTCAGAAATTGAAAGTCTTAGGGCTAAATTGAAATTCAATTCCTTCATATGATTTGTAGCCCCAAATCTCTATTTTATTTTTCCTCAAGAATCAACTCAATCGGATCTCCAAAGATCAAGAATTTCCCAAAAATACTAAACTATGTTCAGAAAATTTTCAACTCACTTTGATTAAATCAATCTCTTTCAATTTAATGTCAGAAAAAAAATCATAATTTCCCATGAAATTGTAGATAAATGTCTTAGGAATCCAACGCTTCGAAAACTAAATCAATCGGATGTCGGACGGAGAAATTATAAGCAAAAGATTGAACAAGGGTCGGATTAGGAATGAAATAACAAAAACAGAAGGAGTCAAAACGGCATACAAATAACCGAAATTTCCAAAATTTATAACTCTTGATCCCGAACTCCAAATTTAACAAATTTGGTGTCAATAGAAATATCAAAGGAAGTTCTACAACTTCCCTAAAGGACAGAAAAATCAATTTGTCCTCTAAGGAAGTCAAATTTCCAATCAAAGTTTATGTCCTAATCAACTCTTTCTAAACAACTTCCAAATTTCAAACGATCATAACTCTTAGCCCCGATATCGAAAAAATTGCATACTTTATGGCGTTAAAAAGATTGAAAGACAAGCTACAACTTTCATGTAAACCACTTAATCCAATTCAAACCACATCAATACGACGATTTTGCCTCAAAGTACAGCATACACAATCCTACACTTAGAGCATTTTCAAAACCAAAACAAAATACACTCAACTTCGAAAGATCATAACTTTCACTTCCGATATCGAAAAATATCAAACTTTATGGCGACAGAAAGCTCTCAACAGAAACTACAAGTTTCAAGAAGATCATTTTCTCAAATTTGGCCTAAATCAAAAAGTCAACTCTCTACTCCAAAAAGTCAAACTTTCTTAATTCTATTTTTTTCTCTTTATTTCTTAATCTTCAACTTCCATTTCAATCACTCATTCACTTTACTCTCATAACCCATACAAATCGACTCAAATATCAAAGTCATCGAAACTAATCAATTCTTTTCTCATAAATTTTCTTAAAGCACAAAACATCTATAACACAATTCATATACAAAAATACTCATTTCATACATTTAATATTTCTAAATTTCACTTAAAGATCGGGGTCCAACAAATCTAGTTCTGATACCACTTTGTTGTTACCGATCAACCATACACCAAGACAACCGTGAAAGAACAATGCAGAGTAGAGAGAAGTTTTAGAGCGAGAGAGATTTTCGAAACAGGGGCGAACAGAGCAATGTAAAGAACTCAACAATTCGTTGAGATTTCCTCAAATGTTATTGATTGTCACTTTTCAGAATGTTCTAATATAAATCAACTTGAATTACAATATTTATAATACTCAACCAAGTAACTAACTAATCTTGATCTTCTGTGATCGCATCCTTGTACGTCGATGCATGGCTTGCATGATCACGCCAATCCGATACTCGTATGAAATTCTAAGACATCTCCAACAGTAATCTATATGTTTTCAAAGATTGCTGCGATGACACCAGCTTAAAATATATATTGTCCATCCCAAGCCCTTTTCGCAAATAACATTCTGTTCCATAGTCCCCGTATGCTTGACCAGGAATTCCAAAATCTGTATAGACAAAGAATCATATCCACCGGTTGTTTCACCAACTTTCAGGTACAAGAATTTCCAAGGAAGTCCCATTTTTCTGGTAAATGAAGAACTATGGTATTCTACATCTAATAAGCACATCGAGAAGCTGCAATGCATGTAGAACAATCCCTGTAAACAAATTTAATACCCGCCTATGTGCTTATGTGTAACTATGAGATAAAACATTACATGAAATATACTGAAATTAACTTGACGTCTACTTTCTAGCAAGAATTGGAGGTAACATTCACTACAAGAAAAAAGGCAGTTTAGTGACGAAATACGTTAATATTCTGTCGGTAAGAAAATTTTACGACGGAATTCACCAACGGACAAAAGCGCCGTGAAAGAGGCCATCGGTAAACTTGCCGACGGAACTTCTTTCTGTCGGTAAATTTGTCGACGGAAACAGACGGAATACAAATTCTGTCCGTATATATACCGACGGTCCAAAGCATTAATAGTCTGTAAATTTACATACGATTATTTGAATTCGTCGATGAATCTACAGTAAAAATGTTAAAATTTTCCAACATTTTATTGACAATCCGTCGGTGAGTGTAACGTGAATATTTTGCAAATCTTCGACGGTTTTTGTTATTCGTCAGTAATGGTCACTCACTTTACTGACGAAAATTGGTAATCCGTTAGTGACTGTAATGTGAATAATTTGCATTTCTCCGAAGGTTTATCCTTAATCATCGGTAATGCTCACTCACCATACCGACAGAAATTGGTAGTCCATTGGTTAGTGCAACGTGAATATTTTGCAATTCTCCGATGATTTATCCTTAACCGTCAGTAATGATCACTGACTTTACCAATGGAAACACAAATTTTGTCGGTGAGTACCATAAGTATGTTGCTTTTTTGCGACAATCCATGATAAATCGTCGGTTAATCTACCATAAAGTTATTAAATTATCTTTTTAAAAATCCCGACGAAAAATTTTATTTCTTAATCTTATGATTAATGCATAATTTCAACAGTTATGAATTATCTGTGCATAATATTTTGATTTGTTTATATATTTAATTTTTTTAAAAGAAAGTTGATTGATCATATAAAGTTAAAATTTTCTTCATTGATAATAAAAACATCAAATTGTACATAATAAGTCTTTACTAATTCAAACCAAATGACTACAATAATCTTATTGTCCTGGTGACTGCGGATTGTCTGAGTCTCTAACCCTCCCTTTCAACTACTCCACGACATTTTTGAGCTTGGTCATGTACTCCATCGTCAGTTGCAACTGACTTGACAATGCCTGTACTATGCTCTCAAGATGATGGTATTGTTCCATTGTTGATCGTCTGCTTAATGTTGCTGTACTGGACGTAGAGGAGTGCGAAGAACATGTGTTTGTAAATGAGCCTAGCCCGAAGATCCTTTAACGACTGTCCCTACCACCTATTGCATCAAAATATGCCTGACTTTTATCAACAACTTATTCTCCCTGAGAATGTCGCTGAATGCTTTCTTCTATTTGGTCCTATTAGGAGGCAATGTTTATATTAGTAAGTGATAATTATTAAGAATGAATATTAAAGAAAAAATTTCACATATATTCAGTTTTCTACATCGGTTGTTGACGAATGTCACACCGTCATGCTTCTTAGTGTGAGTATGCAAAAACAGCTGATGAGGTGTAAGCCTTATGCCCATAGACTTATCTTGCATAACATCTGTAATTGTTCTAAATTAACTAAAATTTATAAAAATTTTGACAAATTGTCCTCTATTTTTATGATATTTGCCCCTATTGAATAAAGAAAATAACTCAACACAGCCATATATGACACTAGACATTTATACCATGATTATTATCCATAATACACATATTTTCATTCCAACATTCACACATCAATTTAAATTGAAATACAGTAAAGTTAAAAATTACAATATAAGTGTAAAATTTAGATACTTACAAGTCTCTCTGCATGCTCGTGGTGGGTAATTAATCCTCCCGTATGTATGGGAAGACTCTCTCCCCCGGGTCCTCCACGTATGTTGGTTGAGTTACGCCCTAAGATAAACATTGTATCAGATGATATCCAATACTCCTGCCAACGACTCCATATGCCCATAGAAATATAAGGCGGTCATACACCAGCCTTGTGTATCGCACCAATAAAGTCACGATAACATTTACGAGCTCGCCTCTCCCATACTTGATGTATGACCCCATTGATTCCAGAATCCCAGAAAAATTGTTTCTGAAATAAAAAGAAAAAAAATTGATAACTTATAATCTAATAATATTTATCTAATTAGTGTATACAAATCAGTGAAAAAAGAAAATTATGAATTTATTGTACCTCAAAATGCCTTTGTGGACTATGAGATCTTCTTCCATACATAACCCTCATGATCAATCCTCTCCTTAAATTTAGATGTCATATTTCTGGAACACGGTCCAGACGGAATCAACCAAATATAAGAACAAAAAATTTTATAACATTTGCAAAAATTTAAACCTATAACTTAATTATAAACATATATAGTGTTTCATGCGATTTCACTCACAGATTATTGACAATTTTTATATACTTTCTTCCATCAGGTCCCTCAGCTCTAGGCTGGCGGTCGTCTCCTTCGTCTGTTATAGGGGTAGTAGATGATGTATAAGTGGTGGATGGTGAAGCATCATGAGCAGCAAGTGATGCTTCATCTACAACTGTAGGTTCTGAAGGTGGAGGTGGTGATTCAGTTACAGCTGGAGACTGTGATGGTCCACCCTCATAGTAAGTACCTCCAAACATGCGTCTGAACCTAGGCCGTATTGCATCACGTTGTCTCTTTGGTGGCATATTTCTACCTGAAATTCATTGTTTATTGAATTTTCTAGAAATATAAGAATTTGAACTTGAATCCAATATTTTACACAATAAATGCAAAAGGATCCAACGCGATTTGTTAAATATCATATTGAAGTACAAACTTTAAATTCAATTATGAGAATAATTGTTACAATCATAGAACAATAATATAATTAGTTTAAAGCTGAGTCTAGTGTATTGAAGAGATAAATCATAACAGTAGAATTATTTTCTTGGATTCCAAGTAACACGAGAGTCGGTAAAGGTAAATGAATCCCCGATGTCTAGATTCCCAAGAACCCAACATGTTCGAACGCACCAATGGAAACAGTGAAAGTTCTTTTGTCACATGTAAGGTTTTAAACACCTTCTTGCAACAGTTTTTCCGCTATTGCTAAACTTGTAGACGAAACAGTAGGAAATGGTTTACCTATAACACAATTAGTATAGAACTTACATATTGTCATATTAGATACTCGTTAAACGAACCAATCCTGAAAACTCATACATACGTGAATGTCCAGACGAGCTCTGTGCAATTGGCAACTTTGCCAAAGCAACCGATTTCCCTAATCCTTTATTGGCCGTTATGACATTGCTCTCGCCTCCATCGGCATACATATCATCTTTGAGATTCAAGCAAGCTTAAAACAACATGTAGTGTATACCATCAAATGTGAATTTATACCATAGCTTCATAAAAGGAAATGAGATGTACATAATAAGGAAAGTGACGTTGTTCATATGATACTATACGCCTTGAAGCAGAAGATCGGCTCTAGAAGGTAAACTATCATTACTAAAAGAAGTGGTGATTTTTGCTGCATTGTTTGTTCCTTTGGCAGGGACAATTTTGCCACATTTTTTCCAACATAATGAATTACTACTATTCAGAACTAGACGACATGTCGACATTTCTTGATTAAGAATTTCCTATTAAAATTTTGACACAATATATCAAATACAAATTAATCGTTATCATAACTTAATTGTAAATTACAATCATCTTTATTTTCAGAAGAAGAAGAATCAAAATCCGGCTCCTCTTCAGATCTCTAACCCTCATCCTCTTCTCCAAATGAAATTTCAACATATTCATTAGATGGATCGTTCAAAGGTTCATTATCATCATATGTGATAGATACATTTATAACATCAACATCTTCTTGAAACGCTTCACTTTTTATCCTCTGTTCTCCTTTTCCATGTGATTCAAAAACACCTCTAGGTTTAACTTTGCAAACTGTCAACCACTCTGACATATCTCGTCGTAAGCAAGGAAAAGGGACATAACACACCTATTTTGCTTGCATAGCCAACAGGAAAGGTTAAAATTGTCTCAATCTTCTTCGGTTGATGATTTCAACTAGATTGTATCGGCTATGTACTTTTGTTCCAACATTTGGAGTGGGGTCAAACCAATCACACTTAAATATCACAATTCGCTTTATTGGCAATGCAGGGTACTCAACTTCAAGAATCTCAATAATTTTACCATAACAATCCATCATTTCTCCCTATATGGAAACTCCACTATTTATGCCATGCTATGATCATGATATTTGTATCCATTAACGAAATACACCGGATATGATTTAACAGTTTGTAGAGGTACCTTAGCAAGATCACAAATGAACTTGTTCTCAATTAGATTTTCTAAGACCTACATAAAAAGAAATTATCATATTAATGAGTATAATGTCAGTTCAACACTTAAATCTTATAATTGAATTATGAGAATATTTGTAAGTAGAAACTTATATATCTCTCGAACCATCGTGGGAAGTGTCTTCTAACCTCTTTATTTACTTCATCCTGTGTGTTGTCCGGCATTATCTCGTGTAACAATGCCTCGTATAATCTAAATATGTTATTATGTATTTCAGTTATGAACAACAAAAAAATTGAAAATTGAAATAATCATGATAAACTTACTGCACGAAAGGTTGAACCTCTTGACAGTTTAATAAAATGTAACCATAGGCAGCCTTAATTTCTTCTTCTGTTAACATTCTTCTTGTTGCACGTCCATATATTCGCCTAAGATATGCGAAAATGGATAAGTTACCATCAGCATCACTCTTTCCTCCCCCATGTGACTCAAAATAATGTGAGCAAAATGTACTAGCTTCCTCAACTAAATAAGCATTATATATCGAACCTTCAATTTTAGCCTTATTTTTCATATTTTTCTTTAAGTGATTCAAATACCTATATTAGAGAATATGGTTATTACAATTTACTAGTTAAAACATGTTATTACTTCAATAACAATAATTTGAATTTGAATTACCTCTCAAATGAATACATCCATCGATATTGAATTGGACTGGCTAGTTTTGCCTTGTGTGCTAAATGCACAGGTAGATGCTCCAAATAGTCAAAGAAGCTTAGAGGAAATATTCCTTCTAACTTACACAAAATTACTGAAATTTCCCTTTCTAGAATTTCCATTTCAGCCAACTTGATTTCAAATGATGTTAAACTTTTGAAGAACAAACTTATTTCTATTATCACTTCCCAAACCTTATTCAGTAGCAACTCCTGAAATACAAGTGGAATTATCCTTTGCATAAATATATGAAAATCATGACTTTTTAACCCAAATAATTTGTACTCCCTTATGTCCACACACCTTGCCAAGTTTGAAACATAACCATCGGGAAACTTTATACATTTCAACCAATCACACAATATTTCCTTTCTTTTTTTGTCCAAAGTGTAACATGCTTTCAGATATTTAACGGTGTGAAGATCCTTATTTAATTCATTCCTTCTACAAAAAAGTTGCAAATTGGCTTGTGATTTTGCATTGTCTTTTGTCCTCCCTTCAATGTAAATTATAGTATTGAACAAATTGTAAAAAAAATTCAATATGCATCACATCTAGATTATGATGTATCAAATAAGTTTTCCAATATGACAAATCCCAAAAGATGCTTTGCTTTCTCTAGTGAAAGTTTTTTCTAATGCTTGCATTTACTTCATCAGCTTCAAATTCTGTAACTTTTAGCAAGTCTAATTCATCAACCTCCTGCAAAATCTCTTGACCAGTGATTGAGCCAAATTTATACTATAAATTGGCCCCACTTTCTTAAGTATTTATGTACTTGTTGACTCCTAATTCATAATTTTTGTGCTTAATTTGGTTCCTCATATCGAGCTTTTATAATTTGCAAATTGCCAGTACTTTGTCATCATTTGATA
>JANKOE010000206.1:12015021-12030837 GCA_026284465.1 Erythroxylum citrifolium | reverse complement strand
TAAACCATCTCTAAATTACACTTATCACATTCTATATCCTTCATCATTCACATAAGCAAGAAATTCACACACACACATCCATATTCTCCAAACACAATTTTCATGTAATTAATTATAACTAATATCACAAATGATTTTAATTAACTACAAACCCATGATATAAAGCATGTTTCTTACCTATTTTAGCTTCCAAAACTTCAAATCTTCAAAACTACCACAAACTCTCTAACTCCCACTAACATACACGATCTTCACCTTTTAAGGTGGGATAGGTTAGGTCTTTTAGTGTCAAGGTGGAGAAGACAATAAATCTTGAAGAAACAAGGTCAAAGAGTGGGGCAAAAATCAATATGGTGAGGGTGAGAGTGAGTTTCGTGAGTGATGAAGAGAAAGATGAAAAAAAGTTGAAGAAAATGAAAAAGATAAGCATGTATTATGAATGGCAATTGAAAGACCATAAAATGGTCTTTAATTTGGGAGAAAAGCTTTATGAGTGGATGCCACTTGTCACTTTTTTGTGTCTCCAATTGATCTTTTAAAAAGCTAGTCCATTTATCTATAATTTTCAACCCAATTTTCTCCCAAATTTCAATGACACTTGTCATTGAATCTAAATGTCACATATTAAAATTTCTACTTCTATTTGACTCTTATTTCTACTACTATTCACCAATTATTCTGCCACTTGACATTTTTCCTAATCCAAAAATTATCCCCAAAATTTCAGAAAAAAATTTCTAAAATTTTTCAAAAATTCGAAAACCACAATGACCCTCTCCAACTCAATTTTTCATGCACACAAATCACATTTATTAACAATTATACCGGAAAATATCATGAATGCATGACAGTCATTTTCGTGTGCAAAATTTACTATTCATGTGTATGTGTATGTTGTATTATGCATGAACATTTAAAGGCGTTTCTAAGCACTCATTAACCACTCCGAATTACTATTTTACCCTCCCATCGGTAATGGCATGTTACACAAAACCTATCTCATACTTGATTATATGTATTTTTATAAAAATACGACAGCATATGGGAAGTTCATCTCTTCATTTGTTCAATATAGTCAATCTTCATCAGACAAACGCAAAGAAACAAAACATTCCATTTACAATGAATGTAGAAAATCCAAAGTCATTGAACACGTACGGTAAAGGAAAAACCTCATTCTAATAAAACCAAAGTCATTAAAGATAGAGAGCAGACGAAATACCTGGACGTTAACCCCCGGAGACTGTCGGAGAAGACGACGCTCGTGGCTGGAGACACAGCAGCTCCACGGAGGACACGCAGCCGACGATGGACAAAGCAGATCTGGAGGAGGAAAAGGAAGCAGCGCGTAGGTGTCGGGGGGAGGGTGGGGGTGGAGAACGGGACGGTTGGGACGATTTTAAGCTAACCAAAACGATGTCGTTTGGTTTAAATAACAAAACGTTTTGCCAACAACAAAACGACGTCGTTTGGTTTCTAAAAGCTTTAACTTATTATGTTAATTGAAACGACATCGTATGGTTTAAACCAAACAACGTCGTTTCAATGGTGGAGGCAACACGTTTAAAGTATACGAACACAATGTCGTTTGGCTTAAAACCAAACGGCGTCGTTTTCTTCCTTAAACAAAACATTTTGTAGTATAACAAAACAACGTCGTTTTAATTATAACAAAACGACATCGTGTGGTTAGTTTTCAAAACTACGTTGTTTACATAAAAGGTTTGAGCCTTGATGACGGAAAACGACGCACAATTGCCGACTATATTACCAACGAAAAGGTCTGTCAGTAAATTTCCCTTTATTTTTCGCGCCTTTTTTATTTTTCAGACAACTTCTCTGACGGATATAATATTTCAGTCGGTATTTGACTACTTTTTTTTTTCGTCGGTAATTTTCCATCGATATTTCATATTTCCTTGTTGTGATTTTAGCCATTGAAAAGCTGCTTGAATCTCACCCAACTTCTGGTGAGAAGTTACAGCGTAAGCTTTAAAGTGCGTTTTTCAAAGGGACTTAAAAGTCTCCAGGGAAGCGCAACTGTCAACTCTTAAGCAAATAACGATATGAGGAAGTTCGGGCAGTGATTACAGAGTTTTGCAATTGGCCAAGCACAGCTTTTCAAGTTTAGGAAGCTTACTGATGCTTGTTGGCATGGCTTGGAAATCATTTTTGCTTAGATTTAGCTTCACCGACGACGAAAATCCGCTGAAATCCCTCGAAAAGATTCTTTCTGTAAGATTGCAAACACTTGTGTAGTTTCTTCAAAGAGCTTAAACATGAAAATGATAGCAATTTCAAAATCATAGGGTCAGTTGGATTAATTATCCCATGAAAATTCCATGGTTTAGCGGATGATGGTAGAAGTTTCCTTCTACCAATCCCATTAACGTACAGCTCCGCCAAAAAGGAATGTATTTCAAAAAATACTTTTGAACCAGCAACGCTCAGATCTAAATTAAATTTTAATTAGAGAACGTGTCGCAACCTATCTTATGGAGAAGGTTCGTCATGTCATTCAGAAGCATGGTCTTGCTTCTGGAATCTCAACCGCCATTTTTATTTTTAAAACAGTTACAGCTACTACAAACGTGAAAGGATAGATAGTAAAAGCGTACAAACTTGGAATTTTTGTTCTCAACCAAACCAACTTTAAGCCAACAATTATTACCGAAGAGCCATGCACGACTACTAAACTTAACATATTAAAGAAAATTTCAAGAACGATCGATAACACATCACGTGGATGGTGCTTTCGCTTTCAGGCGTTCCCAGCTTGCCTGGCATTGTTCAGCCACCTGAGACAAGGCAACTTGAGAGGAACCGTCTTGACTTAACGCCTTCTCTGCGCTGAACTTCAGTTGCTTAACTCTATCTCTAATTTCAATTCCTGCTTCGTCCACCATAATTGTTCTTATCAACTTCTCTATCTCTTCCCTCCTAATCACTTCCATAGATGGCAGAGCTTTTGATCTGACGGCTACGCCAAGCTCCTCCACCAACAATGTAGCGTTTAGTCGCTGCTCCGCGTAGAGAGGCCAAACAATCATCGGCACACCGTTGGTGATGCTCTCCAACGCCGAGTTCCAACCACCGTGCGACAAAAATCCTCCGACTGATGGATGGCTCAAGATGTCCGTCTGAGGACTCCATTGTGGAATCAACACACCCACCTCTTTGGTCCTCGTTAAAAACCCTTCTGGCAAGTAGTCCAACATTTCATCCCCGCCGTTCCCGGTGGTGAAAAAAGATCCATCTCTTGCAATAACGGTGGGTGGTCGTACCACCCAAATAAACCTCTGTTGACTTCTCTCAAGACCCCAAGCAATTTCTGTCATCTGCTCCAATGACAATGTTCCTCCACTACCAAACGAGACATAAAGTACTGATTCCTTGGGTTGTTTCTCGAGCCAATGGCAGAACTCGAGCCCGGTACTCGGTGGTCCAACTGTTCTAGTCAGCGGACCAATCGCTAAAACCGGTACCTTAAGTTTCTGTCCCAAAAGTTTACTGTCTCTCAATGATCCAAGAGTTGCGGATTGCAAATCTTCCCATGTATTCACCAAAATCCCATCACTTGTCGGAAATTCTTCCCCCATCCGTACGTATTCTAAGTATTGCTGATCAGTCCGGTCCAGCATTGGATCAATAAGGTCTATGGGTCGGATCGGACGGCAACCCGGAATTTCTAGTGGCTCCATTTGATCAACATACTCTCCTTTCACCAACTTATCAAGGGTTGGAAGATATATACTTAGTGCCACGAACCATGCATTACTAGGAATGTACAGAAACTTTGGAATCCCTAGTTCTTTGGCGATCACCAAAGATTCTGAACCAAATAAGTCGAAGATCATAGCCGATGGACGAAGGTCCAACGAAGATATAGCCGATTTAAAGGCGGGTCTTATTTCACGCATCATAACGCGAATTTGTGTGATCACAGTTGCACCAGGGTCGATCAGGCCAGAGATGTCAACTGCTGGAAGCTCAATGATTTCGACCAGTTTTGTGTTCACGGCTGATCGGAGAACTTGAGTTTCAGCCTGCGACGATTGAGAGGTGACAACAAAGATTGTCACATTAAAGTTGTAGAGAGTTACCAGACGTTTTCCAAGCTCTAAGACGGGGATTAAGTGCCCCAATCCAGGGCAAGCTAACATTACCAATTGGGGCTTTGAGCCAGCGTTCTCCATGGATAATAGCACAAATAATAATAGTCTGAAGCTAACTTTAAAAAGAGATGGTTGAGCTGATTACTATATATGCGCTGTAGGTATGGTACGTATCGAGGGTACGAGTGACGCCAAGAAACTGGCTGAAGGACTACAGGAAAACACAATAAACCCAACAAAAATATGATCACAAACATTTTAAGAATAATATAAAATACAATTCGAATTTTATAATTATAATTATATTATAATTTTGAATTATATAATAATTACTTTTAGAATTTTATCTTATATTTCAAAAATTAACAAATATATAAAAATAAACATCTTTTAATGAATAAAAATATATTTATACAACTATATATATAACTAAAAATTAACTGTAAGGCATAAATTAACACCCAAACCTCCTGATCAAAGGAAATCTATATATCTTCTACGGTCCCAACTTCTATTTTGGATTGAAAAGAACAAGGGAGTTTATGTTCTTGACATCTCCACATACAAGTATACAAACTCTTTTACTATCATTAACAGATTTTCATGTAGCTTGAAGATTAGGATACGCAATCAACAAAATGCCGATATCTGCCCCATGAGATCCTCTGTCCCCAATTACCCAGCCCCTGTACCCCATGCATCCAAACCATTCATTGATATATCTGCCAAGAAACCTGAGTACGTGAGACTTGCATTATAGTGTATGGAAAGGCCCGACACTGACAATACGTTTAGCATTCGTACGTAAGCAGCAGCAGCGCCAGGGGTTAAATTTTGACGGTTAGGTCCGAACCGAACAAAGAACATGTTGGGTGATGGCACACTGAGATAAGATCATTTGTTACAATTAATTAATTATAATCTTATTTTATTAAATTTTATCCGCATATTTAACGTTAATGTAAATATGTGAACTATGTTATCCGATTATTGAACTCCTAACTGAAACATGTGCTCCAACCCGGTCCAGACTTTCCAGCTGGCTCCCACCTTTGTAATTGTGAGGTAAATATATGTCGGTGGCTTAAATCTTTTTTTTGAAATATATGTACTCCAATTTGATTCACTTTTAATTGTACTCACAGATTGACTGAGAATCTGAATCGTAAACTTTTATAATTTTGAAATGTCACTTCCAAATTGATCCTACCATGCAACTATAAAATAATAAAAAATAATCTCATGAACAAAACACGTAAAAAATATATAGCAAATTTAAGTTTATCTGTTTTGACTTATTACAATGGGCATCTCAAATGTACCACACGAATCTCTATATGCCCCTATTTATGAATTAAGGAGATTATACATCATGTCATTTGAAATAATGATTATTATATTAAAAACATTCCTCAATTAACCTTAACATCTTTATGAAACTTATTCTAAAATAAACTATTGAATTAGAAGTAAACAACAGATAGTAAAGTTATTTTTTCACCTCTTACTCCAAGGTAAAGTATATATAAGAAAGACCTATTTTCATATTAGCCTTAGATTGCTTACTTTGCCCTTTCCATAACATCATAAAATTAATCTATTATTGACTTCTTATTACTATTAGCTAGACAAAGAACTCTCACTAATAGCTCTCAAATTCATATCGTAAATTGACATTGAGACTAAAAATTAGTGATCTCAAAATATATCCCTAGAAACCTCTATTCCAATATTAGAACTAGCATACTAATATACAATTCACTTATCATTTATAAACATTTGTTTCAAATCCTTCTTTATTTGAACAAAATACTAAAATAATAAGAAATTAATTATGAACCTTGTAATGGAAGGATGACACAAATTCCTACTACTTGTGATATCCTTTCTCATCAAATTTAGAACTTATGTATAATTATAAATAGGTAGAGTCTCATTTCTCACTTTTAACATAATTTCATTAATGATAGAAAAGTATCTAACATTCTTTATATTTTTCAACATCAGGTCAATATAATATGTAGCACAAAAAATTCAATAGAAAGAATTGTACCTACTTTGAGACCTCTTTTCAGTTGCTTTAGTAGTAGCATCATTATTCGTGATGAACTATAAAATGTTATCATATAATATTTTGTTCACAACTTTCTCAAATATCTCAAACAAAGTATCAACAATTTACACATATGATATGTCAATTGCCTTTAAAAATATCTTCTCCTTAGCAGAATAAACTAAAAAATTCATAATAAGCTTATGTCTCTTATTTATTCAGTCATCACACGTGATTGAATAGTTATACGTTGCCCAAGTTCCTCCACTCAAATAACTTTTTATTTCACTAACAAAGTTGATCAGAAGATTACTTCTAAAGTTATCAATTGAAGGAGTTTTAAATCACTGATCATAATAGGAAATAACATTTATCATAGGCTGGTAATAATAAAACTAGTAGTATTAAATGACAAATATGCATCATACTACTGTCTAGCCATTATCATCTTCACAATACGAACTTATTTTTTATATTTTAATGCATTATGAATTACAAATTGAGCTCTATGAGTTACAAAGGTTCATTCTTTAGCTCTTGAATTCGTGCAATAGGTTTTTACCTTTAGCTTCTTACAACTTTATAATCCACGCAACGCTTTTATGAAAAGCTTAATTTCTTGGAATAAACAACTTGGTCATGACAGGATTTCTCAAAATAGGAAAAATCATTTTTTTGGTTTTACTTAAAATCCCTTCAATGGAAAACAACTGGGTCACATAATCAATATAGGATATCATGCTTAAGAAGGAGCTTTATTGAATTTCAATCTAGAATTGGAGCTTTTGTTGCATTGTAAGCTTAAGGAACTCCTTGACTTTGGTCAGCTCCTCAGAGCTAATCGACGACATAACACTAGATAGGTATCATACGAAACGTATAAGAAGCTTAGATCAAAGGCTTCTTTAAAAGTTGTCGATGTTGTCCAAACATTTCCCGCCTAAAACATGTAAAAATAAATTATCAAAATTTTGAAGAATTTTTGTAAACATAACAGGAATTTCTTCTTTTGCCACCAAAGATTGTAGGCTTCTACATCGACAACACCAATCACAAAAATCCTACACTTCAAAGTATAATAATGCTAAAAAATTCATGCAGGAATTCATCATTAAATGATGCCTACTAGTATTTGGATTGTTTCAACGTAGTACCTGTCGCGAATGTGAAACTTAACTCACGATATTTACCAAGATAAAGTTTAGGATACCATTGAAAACATGCTCATCGACAAAAATTTTTAGCGACCGGAAACTCCCATAGGATAGCCCAAAACATAGACAATAGGAGGAAGTATTAAGGAAAGAACAAGCTATCGACACCAGAGATAAGGTAGATATATTTCAAAGCAAAAGGTCGTAACAAAAGGGCCAAACTTCAGAGCCTTATCGCTAACCACTACAATAACTCTCGGGTTAGTGTAAGAAAAGGAAGAGTTTTTTATAAACAATTGAGTAAGAGGAGGTCAAAGGCTTGAAAATTTTCAGCCAGTAAAGTCTTTTAGAGAAATTCTTAAAGGGATTGAGTTGGTCCATTGACCTAGACTTTAGAGACAGTAGAATACTAAAAATATCCTTAGCTTATTAACTACACATGCTTGTTAAAAGGTCAAGAAAATATGGGAACTTGGGGCTATAAAAGAAAGACCTTTTTTATCCCTGAGTTTTGGGAAATAAGTATCTAGAGTTGGACAAACCATATGCTCAAATTAAGCCTCTAAAGAGGGAGATTAGATAAACACCTTCTCAGATTCCTGTAAAGTAATCATATAAAAGTAGAACTCAAAGAAAAAAAATCTACCTAAGGCTATTACCTTACAAAAAGGGAAAAATTTTGAACTTGATTTATTCTTTACCTAATAAAATACAAACTAATTCTTCAAGACCCAAATAAACTTAGTATGCTCTTCTTCAGAGATATGATTATTAGAAGAAGCATAACCATTGACCAGGCCAAAGTGAGAAGGCCATTGAAAGGCACTGGGATATAAATCAGAAGTTCCAACATCCAAACAAATAAAATTATCTCTAATAATAAGGAAGCTAGTCAAAAAGAAAATACCTTTAAGGGAGATAAAGGCAAAGCTGAAAGGAAAAATGAAAGAATTATAGGAAGGACCCTAGAATTTAAGGTAGCAAGTATCAAATTGGGTTGGTACTATAGTGAATTCCTAGATAGAGCTATCAATTTAAGAAGTCGCTGCATCTTCCAAATAGAGTAGTAAGAAAGGTATCGCCTATTTATCCATTTGACCTAATGTTCCTAGATAGAGGTACAGTGAATTCCTAGATAAAGTTATCAATTCAAGCAGTCCCTACATCTTCCAAGTAGAGTGGTAAGATGGGTACAACCTATTTACCCATTTGACCTAATGTTTCACATTCATTGGCCATAGTTTCAAAGATTTTAACGCTTATGACAAAAAAAAATTTACAAGAAATTTGATTTACTTACCTCTCTTAGGTGCTGGAGAGACAGTTGTGGAGATCTAACAAATGGGGAAACTTCAGTAGTCAAAGGTAATCCTTGTTCATGATCAAAGTATGGAATTCTCCCTCAAATGACATAAAAAGGAGATTTTTATGCTAGAATGAGGAGAAATTTCAAAAAGGGATATAGGGTTTAAAAGTTTCTTAATTAATTTCACAAAAGTATGGAGAGACTCAGTAAGAATGGAGACTACCTTGAGTCTTATAGCTTGCATAGAGAATGAAATTAAGAAAAGTCGGTAAAATATTTGAATAAAACACAAAAGGAAAAGGCTTACATCAGTAGCATTCAACTTAACAGAGTCAGTGAAGGATGAAGAAGATGATGATGTGTGGTAGCAATAATAAAAGGGAAGTTTATTGGATTTTTTATGAAATTGCAAGGAACAGAAGGAAGAAAGCTTGGAGTTAGTAGAGAAAATGAAGATTGCTTGAGGTTTAAGGTAGTGAACAATGGAGAAAAAGGGGAATTTATAGCAAAGTGGGCAAACACTAAAGAAACAACAAAAATTTGTAATTTAAATAGAGCAAATCTTTTAGCTTTTGAAACGGGTGGGGGTTAAGAGTTTTAAATATGAAAGAACCCTGATACAACCCCTATGCCCAACATTCCCTTTCAATCAAGGATTCTTTTTGTCTAAAGGCCACATGAAAGTTATCTTGGCGATGTTTTCAGGCCTTTTCTTCTAGTTAGATTCTTGTTGGTTCTTAAACCTCCCAAAACCACTGGCCTATGTCTAAGAATTTGATCAATGGCCTTGGACTCAATTTTTGCGAAAGTGTAGAAGGTCCTCAAAAACCATTTATTTGGTTTGTCTAACCAAATATATATAGGAAGCAATTGTTGATAGCTTGAGTCAAATTCAGGCCAATTAGCCCCAAGATGAAAAGGCTTATTCGTTAGAGTTTCCAAAAGTTAATTAAATTGCTTAAAGAATCCCTAAGCATAAGAGTGAGGAAAGAAGTCCAAAATGCAAGAGACAGGACAGTTGAAAACATGATGAATGTATGGAAGGTGGTTAGTCGAAAAGTGTCCCAAAATTAGAAGATAGTTGGAAGTTGAGCAATTACAAGAGAACTATTTGAAGTGATTGAAGTAGAGAGAACCAAAATAGGGACATTCAATACATAATTAGACTAACACAAAACTAAAACAAAAGATCCTATGATTATTTTCACCTATCCTTATAGTTTGTGCTCATCATTTACTTATATAAAATTTTAACTCAAAATGTCATTATATTTTATCATCTATATAATATTGACATGTCTATAAAATTTTCTTTAGTAAAATCACATACTAAATATATTACTTTCTTTTCTAACTTTGAAAATTCTTCTCAAACCTATCATATATCCAAGAAATTTGGTTCACTAAAACTTAGTATCAACTATACTAAAAAAAAGGTAATTTTTTACTTTAAAAAATACGAATATAAGAAAAGCAATTAATTGGTTATATTTTGTAACAACTAAAGGACTTTAACCGTTTATTTAGTTACTCTTACTATTTTACTATTTTATTTGAAATAATAACTCTTGCTACTATTTCAAAAAGATTAATCTATCTAATGGGCTAAGATCTTATTCAAATTTAGTTAATCTTGAGTTACTCAACAATCTAATTAAACTTAAATTAAGTAGATAACATCCTTATGAATCTTATCTCATGTGACTCCTAACCTTATTTCAAAATTCATATGACCATAAGTTACTCATCAAATTCATACTAATTAGTTAAGTAAGGCTCGTTAGTTTAAATATTTGACTCAAATGAATCTTGAGTCACTCAATAAGCCTTATGATAAACAGAACTCTGAATTTAAGCTAAACAATGGAAGAGAGGAATCACATTCTTAACATATACTTAATATTTAATAAGAAATTTAATTTCAAATTATCTCCTCAAACATGAATTACATGTAAAACGTCACACATTTAAACATGCAATTCAATATGCATATATAATATATTAAACATATAAACATGCAATTTATACAAACATAATCAAATTATATGCATGAAACATCAGGTTTTGTTTAATTTTAGTTATCGGTCTTTATAATCTAAAATGATATTTTCAACTCTTTAAATAATTAAATTAGATTAAACTCATCGATTTATAAATTAATCAGATTCCTATTTCAAATAAAAATTTAATTTGGTTTGAAAAATTTTTTTAATTCAAATTGGAAATAGAAAATCATTCATTAATAAATTAGAAAGTATTTTTAATTAAAGAAAACTTATTTTAATTAATAAATAAAATACCTTTCAAATTTTAACTAAGTAAAAAGATACACTTTCTAATAAAGTAAGAATTTTATTATTCAAATATATAAAGAAATAATTTTTAAAACAAATAAATAAGTAATTTAATTTATCTTAATCAAATTGAAATAAACAAATTTAACTAAGGAATATATTCCTTAATTAATTAAGAAAATAATTTTTAAATTTTAAAGGAGTCTAATTAATTACTAATTTCAAAATAATTAATTTCAAGTATATGAAATAATTTTCTAAACTAGAATTTAATTGAAA
Organism: Erythroxylum citrifolium; assembly: GCA_026284465.1. Lineage (NCBI taxonomy): Eukaryota > Viridiplantae > Streptophyta > Magnoliopsida > Malpighiales > Erythroxylaceae > Erythroxylum > Erythroxylum citrifolium. The sequence continues at coordinate 12,019,636 of JANKOE010000206.1, read as the reverse complement.
TAAATCTATTATTAATATGAAATGACTTCAAATTTCTTAAAAAAAATATCTTTTCTTAGATTTTTTTAAATAAAACAACAAAACTTACATTCGTGATCAATCAAATGTTGTTAATATGACGAATTAACTTAGTTGTTAAATTCAAATTAAATTAACTGAACCCAACTCAAATCAATAATTTAAGATACTTATAATAAATTATTATAAGTATCTTAAATTATTGATTTAAGATAAATTTAATTAATTATGCTTAATTTTAAGAGTTTAGTTGGATTGTTATATTAGCAACATTTAATTGTCTCATATGTTATGTTCATGTCATATATTTTTTGTTGTTAATTTTTAATAGAAGTCTGAAAGAAAAAAATTGAAAACTGCAATTAATTTTTTTTACTTAAACCATAAGAAAATACTGTATCTTTTACCCTTTAAAAATTTTATATGACTATGTATAAATGAACCAGACAAGCCCTCCATAAGGAGCCTAATAGAATCTATCATTTAGTTAATTTTAAAGGTAAAACTACGCATATTAAAATGTTATTGTTGTAGTATTATATTCTCAATATATTTATTCAATAATATGTACTAAAGAATCTAATCAAAACGCTTTTTTAATGTTATTAGCGACGAGTTTTTATATTAAGAACTTCTATTCTTGTACGATAATTTATTGCATTCTTGTATATAGAAACACACATAAACTTTTTTTTATTAAAAGGAAAGAACCACATGACAATTACACAACTAGTCTAGGGAAACAAACCCTCGACATATCCTCAAAAAGGATAGAGTGGCACCCAATGGGTGTAGTATCAAAAAAAGTGATTCCTAAATTAAAATGTTCTGCAAAGTTAGCAAGCTAGTCAGCACATCTGTTGCTCTCTCGATAGATATGTCGATGTATAACAGCTCAATTCTGAATAAACAGTTCATTAATACCTATGACTATAGGATTAAGGGCCATTGATCGGTTAGCCGAGGAAGACTTGAAATTAATCACCGCTATAGAATCCATTTTGAGTTCGATCCGACGATAACCCATATTTCAAGAGAGCGTGAGCCCGGAGAAAACACCCCAGAGTTTCGCAGACACAAAGGAGCACTAGTAAAGATTTTGGATGAAGCCGTCAAGCCAAGCGCCTGCACTATCACGTATAAGGCCACCTGTTGTGGCTGAGTACGAGGATCGTTTGCATGCTCCATCCGTATTTAATTTTACCCACCCAGTAGGAGGTTTGCACCATCCGATAAGTTGCTCTTATCGAGTGCGACGGCCAATGTCTGCTATACTTTGCCAAACAGACGACATGTAGATCTGATGGTCACATGTCAAAATGTTATAGTCTGGTGAAGACGGCCAATCAAAATATTCATAAAAAGGGTCATATTTCTCTATGTCTAGAGGAACCAACAAGTAGTATCAAAGAGAATCGACCAATCATACCCAAGTACTAGTCGGTGGTGTTGGAGATTTCTAATAAGCCACTCCCGAGTTGGCAAAGTGAAAAGTTAGCGGATACGATTTGTGGAGGGAATGTGTTTTACAAGTTGCGGGCTTTGACACAGTTTTGTACTGCATGCAACGAGGATTCTTCGAGACGACATTGATAACACGCTCCGTCTATAGTGAATTGTTTGTAGGCGCGTTATTGGTTAAAGAGTAATCGATCGTGAGCGAGGAGCCAAAGGAAGAAGCGAATGCGTTGCGGGCCCGTCCACTGCCAAATTGCCTTCCAAAGTCCAGTAGGCGTAGCGTCTTCGTGATCCATGATCATGGAATAAGGTGATGCTATAGTGAATTGTCCAGTGTCTGAAATTCCCCAGATCAGCTTATCCTGTCCTAAGTAGGGCTGAGGGGGAAAGTACCTGCTATGGACATGCAAATCGAAGCTGGGAGTCGAGATTGAAATGCTTCCCATTTTCAAGTACCGTCAGTGTCCACAAATTGTTGAACACGGAGATTAATAGAAGATTGAGGGATTGAGGTTGTTGAATGGGAAACAAAAGATCCCACACCCTCAACCCAAGGGTCTAGCCAGAATCGAGTCCTAGCTCCATCACAGATCATCCATTTCATGCCCTGGAGAACAAGGTGCCACGTAGCCTTTATACTCTTCCAAATCATTGATCCTCCGGTTGCATCAAAAGAAGTGGGGAGATTGTTGGCATCAAAGTTATATTTCATAGAGAGAACTTTCACCCATAACGCATTAGGCTTGGAAATCATCGACCATCCTAATTTAGCTAAGAAGGCATTATTGGTTTCTCAAATTTTCCGAATGCTAAGACCCCCCATTTCTTTCGGTTTGCAAACTTTCTCCCAGTTAACTAAGTGAATCCTCTTTTTGTCATTAGACGAGCCCCACATAAACTGTCGCATTAATTTCTCCAGCTCATCACAAAAACTTTGGGGCAGATGGACCATCTACATTGTATAAGTGGGAAAGGCCGCCATGACTGAATGAGTCAAAGTGATTTATCCTACAAATGACAAAAGATTGGTTGTCCAACTTGATAAACGTTAGTGAACCTTATCAAGAATGTGTTGAAAGGTTCTTTTACTAACTCGTTCGTGCAAAAGCGACACTTTATGATATCGTCCTAGATCATTCGCTTGTTTGAAACCCGATTCACTGCTTAAATAGTGTGTCATTGATGAAGGTATATTCTTGGAATAACAGCACTGAGATTTGTCTTGACTGACACGTTGTCCTGAAGCAACACAAAAAGTAGTTAAAGTGTCTTAAATTATGTAGACTTGATCAATTGCGGCTTCGGAGAAAAGAATGAGATCATCTGCAAAGAACAAATGTGAAATAGGAGGTCCATTTCTGCTTAATTTAATAGGATGACATCGTCTTTGTGTCACTAATTTGGTAATTGAGTGACCTAGTCTTTCCATACACAGGACAAAGAGGTAAGGCAAAAAGGGGGTTGCCCTATCGTATACCTCTTGTGGGACTAAAAGCGTCGCTGAGTTCGCAATTCCAATTCACTTGTATAGAGATCGAGGAAATGCACTTCATGATGAGGTTGATCAAAGAGTCCGAAATCCCAATGTTGGTTAGTGTATCTTTGATGAAATCCTAAGACAACCTATCGTAAGCTTTTTCAAGATCCACCTTAATAACCATTATCCCTTTCTGACTAGTTTTCTTTTTCATTGTGTGGATGACTTCTTGGGCAATAATAATATTATCAGTAATCAAGCCCCTGGAACAAAACTGCATCGGGTTGGAGCTACTAGATCATCAAGGTAAGGTTTAAGCCTGTTAACAATGATCTTGGTAATGGCTTTGTAGATCACAGAACATAACGCAATTGGCCTGAATTAAGTAATCAACATGGGAGATAGAATCTTTGGTATAAGGACCATAATGGTGCGATTTAGTTCAAATTCCCAAGCTTTATGTCAAAAAATATGTTGTAGAAAGAGTGTCAGGGAAGGTCCAACTATGTGCCATTGTGATTGGTAGAATAATGCAATGAAGCCATCAAATCCTGGTGTCTTATTAGGAGCCATATTAAAGAAAGCCATCTTGATTTCTTCTGGACTGAGTGGACAGTCTAGATCAGATATAGAATGGTGAGATAGGGGAGGGAAGAGACCATTGATCTGACAGTTTGTAGGGGGCTGTATGTCAGCCGTATAGAGTTTCTCGAGGAAATTCTTTGCTATTCTTTTGATACGCGTTGTATCCGATATCACGCATCCATTTTCATCTTTCAAGGAACTAACCCTCACGTGCCATTGTCTGGCCATTGTGATAGCATGATAGTACTTTGTATTCATGTCCCCCTAACCGAACCACTAACTTCTTGATCATTGGAGCCAGTGGAGTCCTTCTTGATAGAGAACCTGCTCCACTTCAGACCGCAGATGTTCCTCTAGCTCTTATAGAGAAGTCGAGTCTTCGTCTTCTAGTTTTTTTAATGCCTTCGAGTCTTGCCATGAGTCTTTTTTTTCCGTTGGAAAATGTTGCCAAAAGTAGTAGAGTTTCAATGTTGTAATCGTTTCGAAAATTTTTGGATCGCTGCTCTAAAATTAGAAATGGTGGGGTTCCAATTATCAGCTAGAATTTGGCCAAAGCATGCATGAGTCAACCAAGCTGACTGAAAGCTAAAGGGCCTATGTATTGGAGGTGAATGCATGCGATTTTTTAGGGTGACTGAAAGAGGTCGATGGTCTGATTTCAGGAAGGGTAGGTGAGTTACTATTGTGTGTTGGAAAGTAGACTGCCAAGAATTAAAGCAGAAAACACGGTCTAATCTGGTGAGAATTTGTCCTCTCCACCATGTGAATCTGGGCCCTGAAAATCCAAGATCCTAAAGATGACAACATTGCACACAGTTCCGAAACTATGAATTGACAATAGGCTGGAGTCGAGAACCTCTACGTTTATCATTGCTCTCCAGTTTGGCATTGAAGTCCCTACCCAAAAGTTATGATTTAGAGTTAACCCTAGCAATTTTACATAGATAAGTCCATAAAAATTGTTGTAAAGAATACGTAGGGCTAGTATAAATGGCAGTGATATCAAAAGACAATTGGTCCCATTCAATATTAGAATGCACAAATTGTCGGTGAGCTATCAAAATTCGGATCACAATT
>JANKOE010000206.1:11949989-11965721 GCA_026284465.1 Erythroxylum citrifolium | reverse complement strand
AAAGTCAAGAATGACACTTATTTTGAATAATTAAAATGTATCTAAAACGACACTTATTATGAATCAGAGGGAGTATATTTTTTTTGGTTAATCATCTCCTAATCAGTTGTGACTTCTTACAGTGACAATGTGAGAAGCCTTATCGATTGATGGGAAATAGAACAGCGTGCATGTATCCTCACTGTGGACGCATCATGTCTGCACAATTCAGTGCCCTCATGGGCATCCCGTTCTCTCGGATCCTCATCAAAACCTAATCCACAGTCAGTAAGCAGCTATTTGCTGAAGTATCAAACAATGACATTTGACTGCGCTTTTGCTGTTTTTGGTTTTAGTATCAGAAGCAAGATACTATGTTCGACTCTTAAGCAGGGCATTGACAGTACAGCTTAAACACCCGGGATGTGGAGTCTTTTCAGAGATTTTCTACGCCTTCGTAGCCTTAAGATCTCAAGATTTCAAGCTCCAGCACCGGAAAAGTGTGTTTTTTCACCTTGAAGCGCCCTTAAGCAAAACTTTCTTTGAAGATTTTGAGTCGGTTGGATTTCAGAAGAAATCCATAAATCAAGTAGTGAATGCGATCTACAGAGGTGAAGCCAACTCCGCATCTTTTAAAGTGCTTAACAAGTAAACATTGAAGGAGGTACTGAATAAAGGGACAAGGCATTTCAGGGAAGAGTTCCGCAAATCCAGTGATAGGAAAATGAATGAATACTAGCTATGTTGAGTTTTTATGCTTGTAGAAGTATGTGGCTGGCTCACCTCTTAGCCAACTCGGTGCACTCGTGTCTGACAATCTTTAGAGTGGACAAAGGGGTGAGCTTTGCTGAAGCATCAGACACTGATTTATGCATTTGATCATTCACGTCTGTTGCTGCTCTGCTGATTGGACTTCTCTCAGAGAAAATGTTTAGCTGTGACCAAGTCTATTGATTCTGTAAAAGAGTTTGTTAACGCACAATACATTTAGCATCGTCTGAACGTTCCAAACCTGCATCCTACATCATCATCAACAATGGCTCCTGCATCGCATTTGAGTAAGGAATATATCTATCCAGCTTGATGCTTCCAAGGAATTGAAGATGGTGAAGTCGAAGCTAAGTGTAGGTATGCAGTTTTCAAAGAATTGTGATGTTTACCATCAAGGACTTGATGGACAGGGAAGGAGGAGTGCCTTCCCATGTATCAGGCTTCCAATTCTTGATGGGTGCAAAGAAAAGAATTGTGATGTTTTGTGTCAAACTAGGTTCCGTCCTGTCAAGCGCAGCAGTCTTCCAATTGACGACGAAACCAGAAAAGGGAAGACGGAAAACAAAGCTTCATTTTCTTACAAACTTTTAACTTCTTTTGTAAGAACTGAGACAGGATGAAGATTTTTCACGCTGCAAAACTATACAAATTCATGTGCAGATGGGGAAGAGAGAGATTTGAGGATACCGTCTAAGCCATGCTAAAGCCTATCCACTTTCGTTCCACATCACAAAATGAAGTCAACATAAAAATTGCATTTGAGAGAGTTACAACAATCCATATTGTCGCTGTTTCAGTGGAATGGCCTCCCAGGAACTAATGCCCCAGGTCCACCCACAAAATAGAAAGACCACCGAATGAAATTTGCAGACAAGTTTACAACCAGGTGCACGGAAGCTTTGGTAACATATGGCGAGTTGGCACTTTGTGCCACCAAAGGAGCTACATACACCGAGAAAAATAGGTTTGTCCGACGTATCCTCCAGCCATTGCTCTTCTAACATTGGACTCAAACATCTTTGGGTTATCCCTCAACACGGCAGCAGCGTCATGGTTAAGAGGATCCTCAAAATTCGGTTCCTGCACGAGAATTTGACACCAGTAGTATCAAAACCACATTCCAGATGATTCACATAGATGAAATGGAAAACACATTGAAGAATACCGTAAAAAGATGAAACAATCCATAAATCACAGTGTTTATGTTAAGGACAGGTTTCCAATCTTCTCGCAAGATGTTGAGGCAGACATTTCCTTCCAAATCAATATTTGGATGGTAAACCTGCAAGCAGAATATGAGACGTACAAGACATCTTAATATCCAAACCACAATGTCATGAAGCAACAAGGTTACGGAAAATATTTACTACAATTAATTTCTATGCTACCTTAGTCTTGCATTTAACTTTTGGTGCTTCATGCGGATAAATGGGTGAAACTTGGAAAGAAAAGATGAATATACCACCTCTGTAATAAAAAACTCATGAATCTGGTTAAATAATTGTGTTTACATGAGCTATCATAAATACTTGATATCCAAGAGATATGATGCTACGGAAAAAAATCCTTACAAATAATATCCTTCATCTGGTCGGATTGAAACTTCAAAATTCATGAGATCATCCTTGCCATTGGGGAATGATATGGTGCATGATTTTGGTAGGTTCAGCTCAGAAATATCTGCAAGGAGACAGTAGTAATATTATAAATCCATGTGAAAACAATTTGCAGATAGCATAGTATATATCGGATGCAATTTTTTTGAACCACATAGCCAAGGGACCAAACCAAAACAAGTACAATCGCTAAAGTTGATACACATACTCATCATTGATTTCCTTTAATTTAATAAAAGGAAAAAGATTGCAACAATTACCCGGTCTTTTGGCTAAAAATTAAGAAAGTTACGAGAGTAATTCAGATGCCAACTATTTCCTCACCTTTGAGGAAACTAGCATTAAGATTTTTGTTCACTTAATTGTTAATACAACCAAACACAAAACTTGTATTTTGGTCTCCATTCATTACCATACTTTGAAAGGTGCTCGATGAGATCTTCATATCAGATCTATCCACTAGAATGAGCGATATTGACATGATTTTGATCCTCCCACATAATTATCCATTTCATTCCGATTCATAATAACAACAACATCAAGAGTACGCATAGAGCACCATAAAGGAAAAGGGAAAGAAAACACCTGAACTTTGAAATCCTCACATAAAGTATTCAATTGTCAAAAGCAAGAAACAAACCCTTATGAAGACGCAACTCTCCAGCTGATTGCTTTTTCGTCGGTGGCCCTCCATTAGCAGTCTCTGCAAGTTGCTTCTGCTTCTCCTTTACTTTAAATAACCGAATCATAGTTCCTACAACCAAAGATCCACTGTAAACCAAACATAACTAAAGCAATTCCAAGCAGAGATCACATGCATCAGCAAACCATCAGAACCCAGGAACTAACAAGCAGGAAACAAATCGACAATCAAACACCATGTAAGCAAATCAGGACCCATAAAGATTTTTTTTTCCCCCTATCCATTCTGCCAGCTGAGTCTAAGTCCATACCGAAAATATAATCAAGAAGAAAGCACATATTCCTTTTGACAGATCCTACAACATAACCTCTGGTTCGGTTTGAAATTATATATTAAAATCCGCCATCAGAAAACTAAACTTGAAATCCTAAAACCCTCTTCACAACAATTCACAATGGAACGGATGACATGAAATCCCTAAGATAGAGATCCCAACTTACTCAAGTTACCTATATTCCACAGATCAAACAAACAGGAAGCAAAATCTTGAACCCAGAAGTTTGCAAATCAGATAAAAGCAAGATGAAGAGAACCAACAGTAGGAGAGGCAGACAAATAGAAATTGAATCCAACCTGCTCGAGGAAAATCTTAGGAGAGTAGGCGTGATGTGAGAAAAAAGAAAAAAGGTGAAGAGAAGAGAATTGGGGAGTTATGGGAAGATTTGGATTGCGGCCCCCCGGTAAAAACTATCGTCTGCATTTATTGATCTTTTTCTTTAGTTTTTACTTCCTGATTGCATACGGAATGAAAGTAACAATTTAACTCAAAAACACTATCTATTCTATTCTTAAACATATGAGTAAGCTCTTTCATCAACTCTTTATTTTTAGCTCAACTTTTCGTTGACATGAATATTATTGCTTTTTTCTCACGCTATTATGAAACGTTTCATTATTTTTATTTCACTTTTGGTTATGGAAAAGCTTTCCTTTTCTTATATCAAGCAAAACACAAAACATGGGGTTAAATATTTTAAAATATCATATTTTAAAGTATTGCTATAATCAACTATTGTTTTACCGAAACACTAAAAATAATAGTTGTCATCCTTTTCTTCGTTATTATCATTATCATCACATCAGTCCGAAATTTCGTGATAAAGCAGAGTCTGAAAAAGTCTAATAGTACGTAACCTTATCCTTACAAAATATAGAGGTTATTTCTAGTAGACCCGCGTACAGTTGTGACAATAAAATAATGATGCAGATTAAAGAGTAAATAAGTAAAATTGACACGTTAATTATTATGTAAATAAAATTATAATAAATACATATGTAAATAAAATGTAAAATATAACCAAAAGATATACCTAAAAACAAAATATAACACGGAGATAAAAAAAATTTAAACAAAATATAACATGAAGATATAAAAAATTAATAATAATAATAATAATAATTAAAAAAAGTACAAAGTAATTGATACAAGGTTAGAAAAAAAGTTATTAAAAAAATAATTCGACAAATATACTTAATAAGTTGTAAGACAATTCTGTATCATTCTGATTTTATTATGAGGGATCGATCTGCAAAGACAACAAAATAGATACACATGAGCACTATATTACATGTTGTTGAGAGTCAGAAGAATTAGAAGTTCGTAAGATTTCACGTCGGAAGAAGACTCACAGGAACTTTTTACCTGAAATTGCAGAGAGCCTCGGAAGAAGAAGAATAGTATTTAAAATAATTTGAAATGGATTTTAAATATTAACTTAAATGCTAAAAAATGTTAAAATATATATTTGAAATTTAATATATTGCTATTTTTAATTTAAAATAAAATATGAAATATAAAAATAAGATTTTTAATCTCATATTTGACAAATAGTGATTCAAAAAATGATATTATATTAAATCGTAAGGGTTATTTTCATTTTGTTAATATTTATATGAGCATCTAGGACTTATATAATAATTTATTGGACTCATTTTGTTAAAAATTTGAAAAATATAACATGAAAATAAATAATTTAAATTGTACTTTTAGAAAATTATAACTGAAATAAAATGTAATTAGTAATTAAAATTTTTAATTAAATCTCTCTCTCGTTAAAAATTAAGCAATACTTGCTTCCGTATCATGGAAAAGATGGGCCCACGCCGAGAGAAACTTCAAAATCCAAACGAAACGTTGGACAAGAAGGTTGATGAAGGAAAAAAAGTGAAATCATGAAGGAAAAACAGTGAAATCCCAACTCTATGCTATATACTCCGTAGAGTGACAATGGCGAAGCCGTCGATCTCAATTATCGTAATGATCTCACTTCTCTTTCCTCTCCCTCCGCCCGCAGCATTTTAGTCCTGTTTGACAACCTCTCTCTGAAGACCTCCCACTCCATCTTCTTTAACTCTCTCAAATCCCACGGCTTCGTCGTCGATTTCAAGCTCGCTGACGACCGCAGCATCGTGCTCCAATGATACGGCCAGTACTTGTATGACGGACTGGTTCTCTTTGCTTCCTCCGTCGACAGTAAGTTGTAATGTTGCCATTTTTCAAAGATTTTTGCTTGATCCGTTCGTGATTCGTGTGTTCTTTTTGATTTAGAATTTGGCGGTGTGTTGGATTTAGTGGCCGTTCTTGACTTCGTTGACTCTGGTCATGAACTGATCTTGGATGCTGATTCTTCTGCGTCTGATCTGATCAAGAGTGTTGCTAGGGAATGTGGAATTGATTTCGATGAGGTTGGTTTAGAATTAGTTAACAATTGCTTGTGCTTTTTTGCATGAATGTGTTTGTGTAGTCAAATTTGGGCTTAATCGTGTAGGATCCGTCGGCTGTGATTATTGATCACAGTAGCTACGCCGTTTCAGAGAATGAGGGTGATCATTCGATGATTGCTGCGGATGATTTTATTAACTCTGATGTACTTCTTGGGAAAGCTAAAAATTGAGCTATAGTTTGTTGTTTATGTTACCGTCTCTTATTGGTGCATGGACTGATAATTGAGATTGATAAGTATTTACTGTGATGTTGCAGGCTCCTGTACTTTTTATAGGGATTGCACATTCTTTGAATTCAGCAAATAGCCTGGTGAGGTCTAACGCTGTTTGGTTGATTTGCTTACTTCTGTGAATGTGACAATGCGTGTAGCATGGTTATCTAAGGTTGGTTGTGGTAACTGCTTCTTACTTGTTCTGTTCTGTCATGAAATGTGTAGGCATTGAAAGTTCTTTGAGCTTCTCTATCCGCATATTCCTCAAATCCAACTTCTGAGTTGTCAAATCCTTCATCACTCACAGGATCTTCCATCTCATTAGTTTCAGTGTTGCAAGAGATGTTGCTCTCATTGCCAGAATCTTCCTCTATTTATCTTAGGGATGCACACAATTGCACAGGCAGGCAGATAGGCACTAAAACACATATGCATTGATGCACATACATGAAGTTATCCACACAATTGAGAATAATTATTGATGTGGTAATCATACAACAAAGATGTATTCGTTTGCTAAATTTTGTCTTTTGCAAATGTCTTTCTATGCTGCTATTTGTATTTATTTTGATTTCATTAGTTTTCTGGCCGTTTTGATTGGCCATGCCCGCCAATATATATATGATGGAGTTGTAATAGCCAATTCAAGAAATTATTGGAAAATGTTATTCCTATAGACATACTTTTATTACTGATAACTGTTTTCCATACATATTTTCTGGATTGTGTAGTGGTTTTTATTTGAGGTTTTAGTCTGCTAATATGCTAGTAACCATTGATCCTTAGTCCACCATAATTTTTAACCATCAATCAAATATTTACTGTCCTCTTTGACATTTTATATATTAAACTTTTGACGTGGCTTGAATTTTAGTAGGAAATTTCTGAGGCACAATTCTTTTATTAATAGTTTCTCCACCAAGCAGGCTCGAAATAATGCTTGGATCAAGATTGCTGGCTCTTTAGACATGTTTAGCGATCGGTATGAAATTTTGCTATGATTTTCAAGCTCAAATGCTTCTACATTATTTATAGTTGTTTAAGATGGGTCTTCTTTTGGAATTCAGATTTTTCAGATCAGGTGTGCAGAAAGCCGGGAGCCCAACAAAGTAAGTGGAGATTCTTTGTGTAGTTCTGTAGTGGGCTTTGATGGTTCCTGAATGTATTATTCTTCATCATGCAAGATTTGTTTCTGTGGAGCTATCTTGTCTACTAATTTTCGCTAGTGGGTCAATCCTACCTATTTGCCTTTATGGTTCTAGAAGCAGAGGAATTATCATTGTTACATGTTCTTCCAACTTTTCTTCTTACCATCATGTATTAACATTTATCAAAAGTAAACCTGCTATTCTTAAATTGTGTTTTGTTTAAAAAAGTGCACGACTGAGTTCCCATTTTGGTCCATTGTAGTTACACATTCATGCATAAACATGACCTAAATACACATGCAATATGCTCAAGCATGTTTAGTTTGTGTTTGGGGAAGGTTTTGGGAGTTGATGCCAAGAAAATGTTTGAATTGTCACAGCTACTTGGAGGAGTATAGTGTTAACATTCAGGGTTAGTTTTTGTAATTCCCAATGATTTCCATAAAAACATGCTCGGTGTGTAATAAGATGAGAATAGATTGCAAAAAGCCACCCTCATCTGTGATGCCTACAATTCTTGTATGCTTGCAAAGTGGGTGTTGCCTGATTGCTGGATCAATTTCTTGTAAACTCATTTACCCTATCTTCAGTAGGATAATGCCATTTCTGCATCATATTAAATTTCATATATATGTCTTCACCTTTTGTATACCATTACTTTCTGCCTGTGAACAGCAAAGAATGAAAGTTACATTCTTGTGATTTTTCTGACAGATATAAGAAGTCTGATAACGAACAGTATGTGACTGAACTTAGCAAATGGGTCTTTCATGAAACATGAAAGAGGTCATTTTAAGGTGAGAGCATAGTTTGTCCTCTGTTTAATATTTGTCTTTCAAAGAACATGAATACATGATGAAGATTCCAGCAAGCTTTGTATTTTTTGTTGTATGCATCCTGAGCTTTTAATCTGGACCTCCAGTTTAACAATGTTTTGCTTTCTTGCACTCAGATAAATTTTTTTGTTTAATTGTATGCTGCATGTTATTGCTCTTGGTAACTACAGGTGGTTAATGCTAAACACCACATAGTTGGGGAAACAGATTAACCCGCTATGTATAGGATCAAAGACAATCTGGTAATTCCTCATCCTGCTCTCCCTGGATATATCTCTTGAGAACTATATGACAAGATTGTTCAATGAAACTTAACATGGTTGCAGGAGTTTTCTGCTTTGATATATGAATAGTCCGGAAGGAGCTGGGAACCTTTTATGGCTGACGATGTTCAGGTCCAGTTCTACATGATAAGCCCTTATGTATTGAGAACCCTATCAACTCACAATAAGGTATTCTTTCCTCGGGACTCCTTACACCCAAAATTCTTGCATATGTACCTAATAGTTACTGATAATATATGTAACCGATTGTCAGGGTCTATTTCGTACATCATTCAAGGTGACTTATGTATATGGGGTTTTCCAGTTTAAGATTGAATACCACAGCCTTGGGTACACTGGCTTGTCACTTTCTAAGCAGGTAAGGATTAGATTGTGATGCTTCTCATCTTAATCCCCATCAGCCTGCCTGTTTGATCCTATTGGGTGTTTTAATGTTATTCTCATTTATTTAATTACCTCTCTGTTTATATTTTCTCATGGAACAAATTTTTGAACTGTTTCAGGAAATAAAGCAAGATAAAAGTACTTAAGATAATGTTTGGACTTGATATTTGCTGTAATGATTGAATTGGCATATTATTTTGTGAGATAATGCAATGTCCCTATGTGGAAAAATGATTGAGAACAAGATACTTGAGGTATCCAAGATTATATAGGATCAAATTTAATGTAGAAGAGAAAGTGAACACTTTAGGCACTATTTTGTGTGTGGTATCTGAGGGCTTTGAATACTTCTGTTTCAACTGAAAGCATTGCAATGGATGTATTTCTTGTAGATTCCAGTTCGACCATTTAGGCACAATGAATACGAGAGATTCATAACAACCGCATTTGCTTATTACGGAGCTTCTTTTAGTATGGTATGCAGACTGTTTGTCAAAAACTGGTTTGCTGTTGTTTTTATATCAAAAAAATCGTGTGAAAATGATAAACATTTTACGTGCCTGCAGATGGCTGGGTTCCTCATCTTCAGCTTCATCTTTTTGTATCACAAGTGAAGCAGTGTTCTAATGAAGAAAATATTATGTTGAGTTCTTTCAACCTTTCGGAAAGAAGCTTGCTGAGGCTTCATGAAGTTTTCAACCCTAAATTAGACTGTTTAGGAAGAAATACATGATAACATCACTTGTGTCAATGATCTCCACAAGCCTTACAGGATCCTCATTTGTACCTGTAATAGTTGGCAAGATCAAAGAAGGCCTTCACCAATTAGTCAATAGTTACATAATCCAAATACTGAATTATGGTCCCATCCAATAAAATTTTCCTCGTTTTTGTTAGAACTTATATTGAAACAGATTTTGAGAGGTTAATGATACATGCCAACTCTATATTTGCTCAAGCTACATCTAGGTGATTTTCCTCATCTTCTCATGTGCGTTTCATATGCTGGGAAAGTGGCGGAAACATGTGTTGGACGAGTCAGTGCTGGAACTGGAAATGATAAACATGAGATCTTTTTACCTAAACAGGACTACTACATGCTTTGGAGCTGTGGCGTTGTGAAATTATTGAGGGCATGACTTGAATCATCTTCATGAAAAACTCTTTCCTTAATTATCACTTTCAGAACTTTCCACGAATTCTTGGATACTCTCTTCTAAGGTTACGCGAAGTTTCTTTTGTTGCATTGAAACTTCTCCCCAACCTACCTGCGTTGAATATTCTCACTCGTCTTTTTGTAACGAGAGAGACATTTCGTAAGATCACTAACATTGACATCACTGCAGACGAAAGGAATATTATTTATATAAGCCTCAACGTACAAAGATGTCAGTGAAAAATTTAAAATAATCAGTTTTGATTTGACACTCAAAAAGATAGACAAAATACGCCGTTGCCGGGGATCGAACCCGGGTCACCCGCGTGACAGGCGGGAATACTTACCACTATACTACAACGACTTCATGTTAATCGCTTACACAAATTTTATAACGTGCAATATAATTCAACATTTATGTTAACTGAAATTAGGTGTAGAAAGTTGGTGGTAGAGCTTTGGAATTGTGTGTTTATGGCGGCCGGCTCTGCTCTAATTAGATATAATTTTTATCTATATGTAAATTTATTTTGAATTATTTTCTTAAAATTGTTTTTTTGTTATGTGTTCAACTAAATTGTTTTGACCAATTTCACTCAGGAAGAGCATCCTTGGTCCTTCCTTATATGCACTAAGATCATTAATAGATTGTAATTAGGTTGAAAGCTTTTTTAAATGCTAAAATAATTATAATTAATCTTGAAACTTATTAAAACTAAGTGTGTGCTTAGTTAACTTGAAAAAATAACGATAAGAATTATAATAAATATATTTTAAAATAGAAATAAATACGACGTCCATTTCTCTAAATAGGCTATTGCCAATATAAGAAGGGATCAGATCATGTTTTATTAAATTTTATTCACATTTATATGAACTCCATATAAATATATAGATAAGATTTAATAAAATAAATTGAAAGAGAGTAACGGAACAAAAGATTTGACTTAGTGTTAATTTAATTTTAATATAATAATAACTTTTTTCTCATTATTTAATCTTTACTAACATCAAGCCCATGTGATTTGACTGCAAACTTTCTGGAAAATAAAATAAAATAATTCATCCTCGTATATATAATATACCTTGAAGAGCCCGCATCATCTCAACTAACTTTGGAAAGACTAATATTTTTAACAATATGAAAATAATTTATTAATCACAAATTTTTATTGCACAAGTAATGTCTAAAATCAGATATTATTACATTAATAAACATCACATCAGGATTTTTTTTTTTTTGGCCAACCACTTAAACTATTAATTACTTTTTAGATCCTTAACAACGATTGGTCTGGTGCAGAAATAAACTAAAAACAAAACCAACTTTGGTACCAACGTCAAATATGACTAGCATTCCATTTAGCCTTCCAAGTTCCAACCTGCTTGAAGAAATTAAGAAAATGTCATTTTCTGGTTTGCCAAAGCAAGGTCTTCTGAGCATATAATTACCTAGGCATTAGGTTGGTGAGACGTTAGCATCATTGGCAGTCGCTTCGTTACGCCATATGCAGAGTACAGTAGCTAAGCTCATGGAGGTCTTGTCTTCGGGTCTTAAAAAAATACAAGACGGTATTCAAATCAACTACACGCGTTTGTCTGAGTCTAGAAAACGACTGCGTCTGTCTAAACACGTTCACTGTTCACAACTTCTCTCTTTTTTCCTTTCCATTTCCCCACTTTTTCTCTAGTTTGTCCCACTCATTTTCCTCAAAGTTTTCATCTTTTCTTAAGTCACCCCTGGAACCGCCTCAAACACCCACTTATATCTATCGAAGTCTCCAGCCCCATTGCTTATAAATCACGGCTTTCTTATAAAAATCTCGTCTTTTGTTCTTCAACTAGCTTTCATCTCTGTCTGTCTTGAGATATCGCTTTTGTGTTTCTTTCAGATAGATTTTAGCGGGTTTAAGTTGGAGGAGTTCGCCTCAGAGAAGTGCTTTCTGTAAGTTGATTTGAAGTGTCTACTTCTGAACTTTATGAGTTTTCTATTGTTTCTTTAGTAGGTCTAATTGTTGTCACTGTGAAAGTTTCTGAATTTGGGTGTCTTGCCGTTCAAGTTTCGCAAATTTAGGCCTTTGTTTGTTGGAGTATCTTCCAGTTCGTTTTGATCGCCGCGTTTTCTCTTTAGTTTCGATCATTTGGCACTTGTAATGGAAGTGAAAAAGATCGTACCTTTTCTTTTACAGATAAATCCTTATATGTTTCTTCCTAGTGTGGGAGATTTGTCTTGATAGCAAAACTTTACTGATTTTGTGATTTCAGGTTCCTTGAAATCAAATAACAAGTAGATATGATGGGAGGACAATCTAGCAAGATGAGGGCTGACACTACATCGTCAGCTCCCCAGATCGACACCAATGTCCATATTGTAGCAGATTTGAGCTCATACGAGGTAGCATGTGAGAATGATCCAGTCCTGCAAGACTTCGATAAAACGCTTCATGAAAGGACTACCCGTGTCATCAGCTCATTGGCCACTGGGATTGAGGTGAGATCCCTGTCTATGGATTCACTCAAAGAAGTTACCAGTTGTTTTCTTGAAATGAACCAAGAAGTGGTCCAGCTCATATTGAAATCCGAGGAAGATATATATAAAAATAAAGAATTGTTTGCTTTGATAGAAGAATATCTTGAGAATAGTATCAAAACTATGGATTTTTGTACTGCCCTGACAAATTGCCTTAAGCGCGCTCGAAATAGCCAAACGATTATAAAAGTTGCACTTAAGCAGTATGAGTTAGAAATGGAATTGCAAGAAGGGGTTGCAGAAAAGAGGTATGTGAAAACTCTAGAGGAACTACAGAATTTTAAGGCAGCTGGGGATCCATTCACTGAGGAGTTCTTTGTACTTTTCCGATCAGTGTATGAGCAACAGTTTTCGATGTTCAGGAAATTACAAGATCGGAAAAGGAAGCTTGATAAGAAATTGCTTTCCCTAAAGGTGTGGAAGAGGGTGTCGAATGTGTTATTTGTTACAGCTTTCGTATCCCTTTTGATTGTCTCAGTGGTGGCAGCAGCCATTACTGCACCACCTGTTGTAACAGCTCTAGCTGGTGCACTGTCTGTTCCAATTGGTCCAGTGGGCAGATGGTGCAACTCACTTTGGAATAAATATGAGAAAGAGCTGAAGGGGCAGAGGGGTTTAGTTAGCTCAATGCAGGTTGGAACTTTCGTTACAGTCAAAGACATGGATAGTATTCGAGCACTTGTTGACAAATTGGAGATGGACATTCAGTCTTTATCGCAAACTGCCAATTTTGCTCTCAGTGAGGAAAATGCTGTGAAGATCGTGATAGATGATATCAGAAACAAGTTGGAGGTGCTTACAGAAAGCATCGACAGCTTAAGTAATCGAGCTGATAAGTGTAGCCGTGACGTAAGGGAAGCAAGGACGGTGATTCTGCAGAGAATACTCAAATATCTTGATCAATGAAGATCTTTCGTATTGTCCTAATAACTTTCCCAAATTTGGTTTTATCTACTTAATTCGATACTCTAGTTTTTATGCGATTCTAACATATGTAAAGGCATTGATTCTTCAGCAAGCATGTATCCTGTTATTAAATAGGGTTCTGTTTGCTTTTGCCTTGATTGAAGTTATTTGGTTTCCCTGCAACATACTTGTGGAATTGGCAAGCATTCTGATTTCTTAAGTAATTTCGTAGTTGCTTGTTGCAAAAAACAGTTAAGCATGAAAGAAATCTTCTACTACAAAAAAGCTTGTCTGGCGATGGACGTTGCATGAATTCTTTTATTAAGAAACTTATGCACCTGCAATGCATTGGAATATTCTGATGGTCATCGGTAAGATGAAATCAGTGGTTCTTCAATATTGTTCTCATTAGATGATGATGCATGTTCTAAAACTGAGTAGAGATTGAATGTTTGCAGCTATTAGTTGTTCTGTCGATATGTATGACTTGTTATATCATTGGTACGGTAGGATGGACTCGGCAAATTCTTTTGAATCATCTTGTTTGATAGAACTTGATTCATTATTTTGTAGTTGCTCGCACGAAGATTAAATGAAAAACATAATGTTTATGACATAAAATTAGAATTGATATTATTAATTTTAAGATTTTGAATAAACAATTGTGGGAATAAAGAAGACTAATAACAAGATTTTGTCCTAAAAAATTACGGTGAAAAATGTCATTTTAATATGGTTTGTATTTTTGCACCCTAACTGGATTAAAAGATCAACTTAAGCGTCACTTCTAAAAAGAGATAGATGAGGTGATTCATCATATTTTTCCTAAAGAGCAAGTTATTCTAAGAGAAATTTTAATGACCATATAGGGGCAATTTTGGATGAGTCTTCATGGGCTTATGGCGGTTTGGAGTATAGAGATAGAAATAACAGTGAGATTGTTTTGTTGAACTTTGCGGTAGCGTTTGATTTGGTAGTAGTTAACTTTTTTTTTTAAAAGAGCATCAAGTGACTTAGGAGCAGAACTATAAAGACTCAAATTAACTACTTCTTTGTAAGATAGAGCGATTGACCTAGTTGTAAGGATTGCAAAATAATACCTAAAGTATGCTTGTCAATTCAGCAAAAATTGTTGGTTATGAATTGGAGAAAGAAGAAAAGACTTGGTAGGTATACTAAAGTTGGTGGAATCTAAAAGGGAATATTATGGAATAACTTAAGGACAAAGGAATGTCTAGAAGAATGAAAACTAGAAAGGGATGCTAACCACATATAATACGGAGTAAGAACTCTCTTAAAGAATGCGGTTAAAGAGATCTTGTGAGTTTTTAAAGAGCTTAAGGGCAGTAAGATGGAGTTTTGGTGGTGGAATGAAGATATTCACAAAAAGTGAAAATCAAGAAGGTTGCCTGTAAAGCTAGATTAGATAGCAGCACAAATGTAAAGAGAGTAATCAATAGTGAAAGTTAAAGATTAACAAAGAAAGAGGCAAAGAAGATAGTCTCAAAAGCCAAAAGTAGAACATACGAGAAATTATATGAACAATTAGAAAGATGGATAAAGGAATATATTTAAGTTGGTGAGGGCTAGGGAACAAAAAGTGAGAAATTTAGATCAAGTTTGTTGTATAAAGGATAAAACAGGACAGGTACTCATAGATGAAAATAACACCAAGAAAAGATGACCATGATACTTTTATAGCCTTTTTAATGAAGGAGGAGATGACAACATCTCCTTGGGTGATCTTAGCACGTCTGATAAATATCAAAACTTCACTTGTTGATGATAGATCAAAAGAGAAGAAATTAAAGGAGTTTTGAGGGAGATGAAGAGTGGTAGGACATTAGGATATGATGAGTTACCCATAGAGGTATGGAAGATCTTAGGAGAAAAGGGTCTCATTTGGTTAGCTAAGTTTTTTAATGTGATCTAAGTTCGCCAAAATGTTGGTTGAGTGGAGACTTAGTACGCTAATTCCTCTATACAATAATAAAGGGAACATCAAGAGCTATAACAACTATAGATGCATCAAACTACTTAGTCAAACCATAAAGTTATGGGAGAAAGTGACTGAAAAGAGAGTGAGAAAGAGTTTATTGATCTTGAAGAACCAATTTGGTTTCATATCAGGAAGATCCACGACAAAAGCGATATACCTACTTAGAAGATTAATAGAATATTATAGGGAAAGACAATGAGATCTACACATGGTTTCTATTGACTTAAAGAAGGCTTATGATAGGGTATCTAGGGAAGTCATGTGGAGGTGTTAAGAAATTAAGAGAGTTCATATAACCTATATACGAGTTATCAATGATATGTATAAAGGTGTTAAGACTAGAGTAAGAATGATGGGAGGAAATACAGAGAAATTCTATATCAATATTGGGCTATACCAAGGATCTTTTGTAACACCCAAATACCCCCTGGGAGGATATGTGGATGCCACCCAAGACAGTACAATCAAAACAGAATCTCAAACA
>JANKOE010000206.1:11926397-11940707 GCA_026284465.1 Erythroxylum citrifolium | reverse complement strand
ATATTGATCCTTATTTATTAAATATCTCATATTTAATCATAAAGTTTCTCAAACTTTACAATCAAGTTCAACTTGATTAAAATAATTTTTTCTCTCTTCAACCCATTCTATACGTGAGACCTATTAGATTCCTAAATATGTTGACAATGATTATAAATTATAATTATAATTCATAATTAGATTTAGATAACTTAAAACTCCTTTTAATTTATCTTTAATTCTCCAATTAAACAATCTATAATCATAGATCAAGATTAGCGTCTAGCAATATGTCATGACCACCCAAATATTTAGGAATGTCAAAATAGTTTTGATTAACCTTTCCGTGTATGATTTTTCTGTATAATTAAGTCCTTTCATCAACTAATGTTCTTAGTAGACATAGAGCATGGAATTAACGTCTACTCTATTTTGAGTCCAATAATATTAGTTCTCCGCCATTATCTATTGATTCAACTAATGATATCTGTAAACTATTTACTAAATGTCATTCTACCTTGGCCAAGGATTTCTCGAATTAACACTAATCGAGAACAACAGAACATTCTTCCAAATTATTTTAGGGTGATGAATCCTATCTTGATCACGCAACTACCTCCATATAGTTTATGCTACATCCAATGACTACTGATTAACTGACTCATGATTAAATAAGTCATGAGTAGTATCAAAATATGACAATTCCTATACAAGACTACTTTGGAGACCTCAAGTCAAATGATCACTTATATAATCATTGCAATGAGAATTCCATAGACATACAAGTAATATTTCAAATAGATTTTTCATATCAGGTTTGTTCAGTGAACTTGTTGTATAACAAGCACCCATATATTTATTTAAGTATCTCTATACTTTAGCCTATAAAATCGATTACTTCCTTCATAAGGAAAAGCATAATATGTGCTAGCCTTTTTATATTCTATTAATGCGAACAATGATTAGGAACAATTTTTGGATCATAAATAAATGCAATATGAATCTCATTATAATTTCATTTGCATTGTACAATTTTCTTATGGACTTTATAATATACATCTAAACATGTACAAGATAAAAAATACCATTAAATAATTGTCACTAAATTACAAGTAAAGTGATTGACTGTAAGACATAAACCAACATATATAATATATTTGACAAGTGAATATTGATTTTTCTCTGCTATGTCTTTTAGTCATGGAATATTAAATTTACTTGTTTGCACCCAAAATTTTTTTTACTTGTGATTAAAATTTAAAATTTTCAACTAAAAAACATCATTTATCCATATAATTAATTGAATAATTGCATTAATATTTATGAGTAAATAACTATTTATACATGACAAAAAAAATACATAAAAATCGAATCAGTAAATAAATGACCATGGAATCAAAATAGAGAACCATTAAACTTGATTTAATTAATGTCGATTTAATCAAATATATGGCTAAGGAAAATATAATTCTAAAACCAATCAAATCATGACTAACACATAATGCAGTTATTTTCATTTTCACGTGACTAAACTTAATGATTTTTATCAAAGTAATTTTCAGCCAAATACTCAAAGATTAGCAATAATCATCAATCAATCATAATAAAATAAAATAGATGGAAATTTTGTTTATTCAAAACATAGGCTCTATCACATTAAAAGTATAATCTTTATTACTTAAAATTAAAATAGGTATTCACAATTTTAGGATATTGGATTAACAATTGTCACAATCAATTAGGGTATAATATTATGCAGAAAACATCATTATCGTAAAGAGATTAAAAAACTCTATCACTTTCTTTGTTAAAATTGTTCTCTCTTAACCACTTATACTACAAAAAAGTTGATTTAATAAACTTTCTGTAACCCTGACAAGTAGAAAAATGACTAATTTATATATCTAAAATTTTTAATCAGGTCATCAAGCAACTAAATAAATGATATAGATTTGTTCTACTATTAAACATAAAAATATGAACCAATTAAACCTCCTTAATTATATTAATAATGTTATTGTTATAATTGTAAAATATGGTCAGTAATTAAGTCGCATTCTAACATTGAATTGTACATGTGGTAGCTAAGGTGATTTACAATTTTCATCGAGGAAGACAGAAGCATTCATGGGAACCTAAACCCCTGTTTTACTGAAACAGCGAATATATGGTTGATCCTGCCCTGCGGTTTTGCTCCGATATCGTAGTTGTCCTAAACATGCTCGTTGATGCAGAACAATGGTAGATTACACAGGCAACTTTAGCAAAAGGCTGCAAAACGAAGCAGGTTTATCCTCAGTGTCACTTCGGCTAAACTCTAAATTAAGGGCAACGGCATTCCCCACTTTGTGTTTGAACTCTCAAGATATTCAAATTATCTATCCCATGAGAAGATGATTCTAGTCAAGTTTAAATGTCTAGACATGAGCGTAACCAAATCTAAAGTTGAGCAATATCATATCCATGAGAAATGTGGTTTTAATCTGAAGAATAACAATTTCAGAATAATCTCACCTCATGTTTTCCTGAACTGGGCCGTTTTAAAAAGGAGTCAAGTTGTAATGTTTGCCTTTCGGGCTTTAAGCTTACTTTCAGAAAACCCTCTCTTAAAACCCCCACTACTACCGGTGCTTGCTGGCGAAAAAGGAACCAAAAACCCACCTGAGTGTCTGTAACTTGACCATTGTATCGCCGTTTATGTTTCCCTCCAATGGTCTCAATAGGCTTCTCATCAACTACTTGATCCCATCATCCCTATACAATGCTCTACCATTTCGTTGCTTGGAAATTTCCATCAAATATGTGCATTCACTTCATCATTCAAAACCCAGAAAACCCACCAACCACTTCTCCAAAAGATCGAAACTTTCATCCAAATCAGTGGCTAAGAAACATAAAGATGACCCAAAGGTGTACATGCGAAACGCCGTTTTTAACATATACAGAATCTTAAAATCTTCAACTTGGAACTCCGCGAAAGAGCAGCTTTTAGGTTTGGGCATAAAGTGGGACTCTTATACAGTTAACCAGGTCCTGAAATCCCACCCACCAATGGAAAAGGCATGGCTTTTCTTCAATTGGGCTTCAGGGCTAAAAGGGTTTAAGCACGATCAGTTCACTTACACAACAATGCTTGACATTTTTGGAGAAGCTGGGAGGATTGCGTCCATGAAACATGTGTTTAAGCAAATGCAAGACAAGAGAATAAAGATTGACGCTGTTACTTACACTTCGCTTATGCATTGGATTTCGAACTCTGGGGATGTTGAGGGGGCGATGAGGATTTGGGACGAAATGAAAGAGAGAAGGTGTTATCCTACTGTTGTTTCTTACACGGCTTATCTGAAACTTTTGCTTGATAGTAAGAGAGTGAAGGAGGCTACCAATGTGTATAAGGAGATGCTTGATTATGGGATTACCCCTAATTGCTACACGTATACTGTTCTTATGGAGTATCTTGTCGTCGATGGTATGTTAACTTGGCCTGCTCTTTAAATGCTTGTTGTATGGCCTAGCTGAGTCTCCGTTAACTATGGATCGAGGAGTGGCAAATTTATGCTTGTATTTGCGACTTTTTACGCCCTATTCTGGTAAATATTAATGTTTTTACTTGTCAAGATCATGATAAGAGAAATTTTCGATTCCAAAACGATACTAATATTTTTGCGGTGGCTTTTGGTCTAAATGATTTTCTGTTGACCGCTGTGGTTACAGTATCCGACATGTATCAAGTATCATTATGTGGTACAGAAGAAAGCTTAATTGAGCTTGATAAAATTGTGTATTCTTGTTCCTTTGATCCTTCGTCAACTTAATGCTTGTGGATTGCTATATAATGCATTTTGAATATTTCAGTGGTGTCTACTCCTTATTCTCATATATTTTCTGTACCTTGCTATGATGTTTGTCCAGGTAAGTACGCAGAAGCCCTTGAGATATTCAACAAAATGCAAGAAGCAGGAGTACATCCTGATAAAGCCGCGTGCAATAATTTGGTACAAAGATGTGCCAAAGCAGGTGAGACAAGGGCAATGACCCAAATACTTCAGTATATGAAAGAGAATGATCTTGTTCTTCGTTACCCTGTATTTATGGAAGCTCTTCAAACTCTTGAAGTTGCCAATGAGAGTGAAAACCTCATCAAGCAAGTTAATCCTCACTGTGCTGCGGAATCTATCAGTTACGGTGTTGCCTCTGAGTTTGTAGGAGCTGCTGATGATTTTCCCATAGATACAGGAATGGTTATGATTCTCTTGAAAAAACAAAATCTTCTTGCAGTTGACAGTTTGCTTAATGGAATAAGTGATAAGAACATAAGATTAGATTCTTGGGTGGTGTCAGCCATTATTCAGGTTAATTGTAGCCGTTGTAGACCTGATGGTGCTTTAAAAGCTTTTGAATACAGCATAAAAATGGGCATAGACCTTGAGAGAATTGCCTTTCTTGCTCTGATAGGTTCTTTGATCCGATCAGAAACATTTCAAAACGTGGTTGATATAGTCAAAGAAATGATTACGGCTGGGCATTCTCTTGGAGTATATTTGCGTGCACTTTTGATTTATAGGCTCGGAAGGGCTAGAAGACCGACTTTTGCTAGAAGGATTTTTAATTTACTGCCTGATGACCACAAATGTACTGCTACCTATACTGCTTTAATTAGTGTGCATATATCTGCAGGTAGTGTGGAAAAAGCACTTAAAGTTTACAAAACGATGAAGAAAAACGAGATTCACCCTTCACTAGGAACTTATAACCTTATATTAGCAGGTCTAGAAAGAGCTGGTAGAGTTGGTGAAACTGAAAACTACAGGAAAGAAAAAAAGAGCCTGCTAATTGATGATCATAACAGGAATGGTGCCCATGTGGAGCAAAAGATTTGTGACCTTCTATTCCTTGGGTAGTCAATATCTTTGAGTTATGCTATTCAAGGAAAAAAATTGGCTAAATTGCACGTAAGGCTGGACTAGTTGCTATTTACTAAAAAGCAGCATGACAGAGGTTAACGAATTGCACAGAAGAGCATCTCAGAGAAGCAGCAGCTTCGTGGTATGTCAATTCTGTGATTCCTACTCAGATATGCCTGTTTGCCAACTGACTAGAGCTCTCAAGATGAGAGAATTGCTATTCACGGCATCGCCCTCTCTTTTGACGTGGCATCCTATGAGCATGGGCCTTCACTTCCTACCTCTGCGTCACCTGTTGATTTTCATTTCTCAAGATGATGTGCATTTGATTTCAGGTCTCATCATAGGGACTCTTATCCCATCTAAAGACCTTAGTTCAGGGCATGTGGCAATGTATCTAGGATTTTAAACAAATTCCCAGCTCTAAATCTCTGACGTATGCTAATTGACAGAGATCTGTACTGCAGAGTTGCTAGCCCTTCTGTCAGTTGTAGGTCCTTTGCATAATCAAGATGTGGGTTGTTGAGGTGGTGAAGGCTAAATCCTGAAGTAAGTCCATCATAGGCCACTGAAGGCCAAGGACTGCACAAAGGATTTCATGTGAACGAGTCGAAGTTATACGTTTCCATATTCACCATTCGTATATAGATGGTATTGATTAAACATTAACAGGAGAGTAGAATTCAATGATTAGAAGAATCGACCTGGAAGTATTTCCCCCAGCTACTTATTGTACTTGCTAATGTTGAGCTGGAGCAGGGACAGCTCAGAAATAAGATTGGCAATGTGAACTGGTCCATGGCCATGTCTCTGATGACAGTACTAAATTATGAAGAATTGTTGATTCAAATTTGATACGGATGAGTGTTTTATTAGGAGTCTATTAGAGGAGTATTTTATTTTTAGTAGAAGTCTATTATTTTCTTATTATTTTTGCACTAGTTTTTGATATAGTTATGTTAATAAAAACAACTTGAATAGGAGTCTTTCTAAGAGTCTTAGTTTAGGTGGAACAATTGTGTTTCTTAGCCTATACAAGGTTATTACTTTATGCAATAAAGTAAGCAAGAAGTTATCATAAAAATTAGTTTAGAAGTAGAGTAATTTAATCTAATTTCGGTTAGAAGTAGAGTAATTTAATCTAATTTCGGCAGACCTTGCCCTTGACAAGTTTTGCCAATTTTTCATCACCAAAAATAGGTTCTGCAAGGAAGAGAACCAACGTAAATAAGGTGAAAGAGATTAACTTTCTCGAGAATAGTCCTTGGATTTAATCCCAAGCACAGGCCCATAATAATTTGGTATTAGAGCAAGAGTTCATGGACGAAACAGGACATTCAACTGTAGAGCAATCTTCGGTAGACTGATAGATGGATCAGAGGATACGGGCGTTAAAGATGGGGGAGCAAGAATTGAAGGCTCAATATGCAGAGATTATCCGCATGCTTGCAAGGTTGGAAGGTGCAAAATTGAATGAGTATCAGGCACCATCACCACCACCACCACCACGAGAGGGGAGGACCGATGGGGCAGCGGGGCAAGAATGATGCCTAAATATACTAAGATGGAATTTCCAATGTATGATGGCTCGATGGATTCGTTGGTTTGGCTTCACAAGTGTGAGCAATTTTTTCTAAGCTAATTAACAGCGGAGGAGGAGAAGGTAAGATTGGATGCCTTTCATTTAATGGGAGAGGCTCAACTGTGGTTCTTTCAACTTGAATAAGAAGAACTAGGGATGCATTGATACTTTTTCAAAAGTCATTGCAATAAGAGATTCAGCTCTCACCTTAGTAACAACCTTGTAGGAGAATTGGCAAACCTCAAACAAACCTGGAGCGTAGAAGCATATCAACGCCAATTCCAAACACTGCTGGCTCGAACCATATGGCTTCCACGAGACCTATAAGTAAATCTATTCACATTTGGGTTGGTAGAAGGGTTGCGAATTGAAGTGGAGATGCAATATCTTGCTAATCTTGGAGGTACAATGAACTTAGCAAGAGTATATGAAAGAAAATTGCAATGTATGCAGATGCAATATACTCAAGGGGTAAGAGGCAATCGAAATACCATCTTATGGCCATCTTTGCAGCTAGACAGTAATGGTAACAACATCAGCGCGAGTGCAACTACACTTTTAGGAAGTAAGATAAACTCATGGGCTGAAACAACAACCTCCAATATAGCAAGTACTCCACTCTTGATGGGAAGACGCTTGACCACAACAAAAATGGCTAAAAGAAAAGAGAAGGGGTTGAGCTACAATTGCAATGAGTCTTATTTGGTGGGGCACAAATGTAAGAGATTATTTTGGATTGAGGTGGTAGATTTTGAGGAAGAAGAGGAGATATCTTTGCATACTATCACTAGCATAAATTGATTTCGAGCTTAAGGGCAAGCTTGATGTCGAAGAGGGGAGTGATGATATGAATGAGTGTTTTATTAGGAGCCTATTAAAGGAGTATTTTATTTTTAGTAGAAGTCTATTATTTCTCTATTATTTTTGCACCTGTTTTTGTTATAATTATGTTAAATAGCTTGAATAGGGTCCTAGTTTAGGTGAAACTTTGGTATTTCTTTGCCTATATAAAGCTATTACATTATGCAATAAAGTAAGCAAGAAGTTATCGAAAAAATTAGCTTAGAAGTAAAGTAATTTAATCTAATCTTAGCAGGCCTTGTCCTTGATAAGTGCTGTCAGTTTTTCATCACCAAAAATAGGTTGTGTAAAAAAGAGAACTAACGTAAATAAGAAGAAAGAGATTAACTTTTCCGAGAATCATCCTTGGACTCGATCCCAGGCATAAGCCCGTAACAAAATTCCTATACTAATAGCAATATTTGCTCTAGCAACCTATATATATGCAGCCAGACCACTAAGACCTTGTCGATGGCTTGCATTTTGATATGTCTTGTATTATAAAAGAAATCTCTGGATTTGGCCCACTCCATGTCTTAGTTAACGTGCTTGCATTTTGATATGTCTTGTATTATAAAAGAAATCTCTGGATTTGGCCCACTCCATGTCTTAGTTAACGTGCTGAGGGAACGAGATACTAGAAGATAACAAACAAATTTGTGTAGCTAACGGCAGCCTGGATCTTCATGTCTTGGTGCAAGTAAGCTATGCCAACGATTCCTAGTTCAAATGCATAAAAATCCACGTCTGTCCTGATGAGGAAAATTTTAATGCTTATCCTTAGACCCAACAACTTCCCTAATTTATTTGGGATTAATTTCTTTATGAGCTTTTATTGTCATATCCATTAAAAGCATACAAAAGATGCAGCAATTGCCTTCCAACGTTTCTTGCTTTTTGATACACCTGGAATTGGACCTGGACCTCGAGCAACATTGCACTGTAAGAAAAGCACTAGCCACATTCAACTCAGACAAAACCTGCGGTACACATGATGCTTGTCGTTGTAGCAACAACTTCCATATCTCTTTTTACGGAAACGTCTAATCCTGCGCGATATTGTTCTTGTAACTAAAAACTATAGATGCTTGTCGTTGTAGCAACAACTTCCATATCTCTTTTTACAGAAACTTCTAATCCTGCGCGATATTGTTCTTGTAACTTACCTCTTTTCTGTGAACATTGATGGGGTCAAGTTCGTCAGCTACCAACAACTTTGAGCTGCCAAATTAATATGGGTAGATCATCACTGACCAAAAACCACGTCAGTAGATCCCAGATTTTTGGAAAACAATTGCCTTGAATTACTCCCGAGAAATGAAACATGGAATACAACTTGTGGCATAAGCAAGACTAGTACTACCCATAACATGATTGACCGATAATTCCACGAGAATATATGCTAATTGAAGGATTTTCAGTTACAAGCGAAGCTAGGCCATGACATTGCAATTTCATTCTACTTTAGATAAGATAAATTCCCAATAATTCTTCAAGAGGAACAGGTTCCTCCCATCTATAAGTAGTCACTGCTACGTTTCAACTTGCAGCATGTCTCAGCCTCACAGTTGACTAATAAGGGAATAAGGCATTTGCAGAAGGATTCCTATGAGCCCTTACAAGAACCGCGGTTAAAAAAAAAAAAAAGACAAATCAGATGTCATGAACATGGAAAAAAACGAAAATCTGAACAAGGATCTAGTTTTTTGACGTTTGATAATACAATATAAGCTTTTGTCTCACCCTCTCCGCCAATGAACATTCAGTAGCAGGATTTACATATTGACAAAGTTGAAGGGACTAGCTAGGCATTATCTGAGGCAGTTTTATTTATTGAAGATACTTGGAAGCATCGGATACTTGAATTTGGCTTGCGTTTTCTTTTATTTGTGATCACTGCTTTTTATAATAGAACTTGAATCATTACAGTTTGGATAAATTATAATATAAAATTTTGAATTGTCATCTGTTATGTTTATCTCTTACAAGATCATGTGTTTTTGAGTTTTTAGCTAAATTCTTTAAGGAATATGTTATGTGGTTGTGTCTGATTTTGACAGGGCTGGGTGCTGCTGCTTGGATCAATGATTCTGTGTGACCTTGCTGTACAATACCTGCAAAACAATGGAAGGCACGCCAGGAGTTGATTGCCAGCAAGCCCCTCCGACGCTCAAGTTAGTCTTTTTGTGATAGTTTTTGGTGGCTAAAACAGAGAAGATTAAGGTTCTAATCTCGTATCTGTATCCTGATAAAATAGTACCTTATATATGGAATAGTTGCTAGGTTTAGGTATTCACATAGGTCTTTATGTATGTATGAGAGGTTATCACCTACGAATGAGCCGTCGACGCCTGAGCCTGAACCTGGGCTTAGGTCTAGCATGGACGACGTGACCACTATATTTTGTGCATCAATTAGAAAAAAGGTTAGGATTAAGATAGAACAGTGTTTCATTAGTAGAAGACAAGAGCACCAACTCCCATGTTTCTGGTTAAATTAAATCTCAAGTGATTTTCAAGAATTATAACAAATCTGTTTAAGATATATTCAATATGTGGCGACACGTTTGCGGGAACCAGAGGCCAACCTAACGTTGTCCGTCCTACTCCTCTCTTTCTTTACGTTAGATTTTTGACTTAATTGGTCTCTTCCTTCCACGTGTTTAACATGGTTATGACCAACCACAGAGTTACACGGGCGTCAAAATTTTTTTTAAAAATTATTTTTAATATATATATATAATGACATAGTTATTTAAGGGTCAGTGATATATTGGACCCTTAAAAATTTTAAAAATTAATATTTATACCCTCTTATATTGAATTTCTGGTTCCGCTGATTATAACAAGTATGAAATTGTTAATTTGAATTTTGAGATAAATTGTTCTAAAACGGGTCAAATTTCGGTTGCCAACTCCCTAACTCTAATGCCGTCTGATTAATGACGTGGTCTCCCATCAGACGGTATTCATCTACAATCCATAGCCAACAACGTGTAAGGTGATTAGACCCAGTCTCATGATAATATCCCTCGTGAGCTGGCGGGACCCACCGACTCTTTCAAAAATCAAAACCCAATTTCTCGAGATATTGGTGCATGCAAGTGGAGCGGCAGCGAATATACCCAATTGTGAGGAAGCGGATACATTCTGTGTTCCCGAAGTAGTCGGGACTTGGCCTTGGGATATGTAAATCTCGCGATATTTTGATTTACTCGTCATCTTCTTCTTGCTTGGGCCACCTATATAAACGACGCCAAAACTATCGTTATTCCACATTCAATGCACGAAACCAAAACGCTTCCATTGATATAGGAACTCCGAGAGCTTTCTCTTCCTTAGGAACGATGCCGTTTAAAAAAGACCTTGCCGAGCGTCTCTATAGAATCTCCAAATTTTCGAACCAATCTCTCACAAGTTGCCGCATTTCTTCGTCATCGGTGCAGACCCGCATCCAGAAGAGCTCGAGCGAGGCCAGCATTTCTCCCGATCCCGGAGACCGCGGGATGTTCCGGCGATTGTTCCACAGGAAGGCGATTTTCCAGCCTGAGCTCCTGCCTATGCAAATCGGCGAGAAGCTTAAGGACAAACTCAAAGCTTTCGACGTTACGAAGGATCGGATCCGTCTGGACAGATTCTTCCCTCCGGAAATGCGGAAGGCGGACAAGGAGGGGCTGACGATAGAGGACGCGAGGAAGTTGCTGCGAGTTGCGCAGTTGGAGTTGATGAAATCAAGATTGAGAGAGATGGACAAAACTTGGATAACTTATTCGGAGTTTGTGCAAACTATCGGCGAAGTCTGTTCAGATCCGGAGCAAGCAAAAGGGGTCGCGAATACGCTAGACGAATCAGGAACTGTTCTCGTTATCGGGGACGTTGTGTATCTCAAACCTGAGAAGGTAAAATCGACATTTTTTGGAATCAATTTCAATTTAATTATATGCTTTTATGATTCTTGTGTTTGTTTGGCTCTCTTATTGATCTTTTTTTACAGAGATAATAATAATAGCATGCATGGTCCTGTGAGAGTTAGGTTTCAAAACACCAGATAAATTAAAATCTTCAAAAACTTGTTTTTTCTTTCTTTGGATTTGGGGTTTACCGAGAACTGATAAGTTTTTTTATGGTTATTTTCCTTTGTTTTTCGGCAGGAGAATGAAACTTTGTTGTTTCGATCAAGATCTAAAGGACCATAAAAGGCCACTCGGTTTCTACAGTGACCAGATTATCTATATTTGATTACCCTCTGGTGGAATGATTTTTAGTCCATATTTTTAAAGCCTTACCACCCAATCTGAGTTTTGATTTGATTCCAAAAGCTTCATTAGCTTATTTGGTTTTTGATTTGGCAAGGGCAAAAAATAAAAAGTAGAAATGAGTGGGAGCAAGAGGAGAATCTGACCAAATCGGTGTAGCAAAAAGGATTTGTTTTAGGAGTGGTTTTGGTTTTATTTGTTTGAGCGTTGATAATTTCAGGATTAGCGGTGATGCAGTAGAAAGTTGAGAGCATTATGACTTGAGATTTTGTGTCTTTTGTCTTTTATGTCTCTTCTTAAGGATGTCAGTTCCTGGTTTTTGGGGTCCAGGCGGAAGTCACTTTTTTTTTTTTATCAAAAATGTTTTAATTTTCTATTAAGTTTTTGTTCATTTCCACTTTTAATCTGGTTTTCCCTTTCCCCCCCAATCTGAAATTTTATCGCTGAGGCCACTAGTAGATCATCATTTTGTTCATCTATCAACGAGTACACAACTTGTATGGAGCTTTGCTTTACCGTACAATCTTTCCAATGTGTCATTTCTTACAGGTAGTGAAAGTCATCGGAGGTCTAATTCCATTACCCGTAACCAACCCGAATGATCCGAGAAGAAAGGAGCTAAAACAGATGGAGAAACAGAAAGCTGAGATCGACCAAAAAGCCAGGACCTTGGTTCGCCGAGAATTATGGTGCGGCCTCGGTTTTCTGGTTGTCCAAACATTTGGGTTCATGAGGCTAACCTTCTGGGAGCTATCTTGGGACATAATGGAGCCAATTTGCTTCTATGTTACATCAATGTATTTCATGGCAGGCTATGCGTTCTTTCTCAGGACATCGAAAGAACCGTCCTTTGAAGGGTTTTACCAAAGCAGATTTAGCGACAAACAGAGGCAGCTCATGAAGCTCCAAAATTTTGATTTGGAGAGGTACACTGAGCTCAGAAAGATTTGTGACCCTTATTCTTCGTCTTCGGAGCAGCTTCCATCGTCTGTACTACATTTGATGAATACCAAAAACATATTTTAAAGCATTAGGTAGATTAATATCGTAATTTAGGGTATACGGTTATTGTAGTCCCTTTCATGTGTAACTTACAGAGATCAGGGACTGTAGGTGCGGCGTATTGTAATCCTTGTATGGAGGGCGGTTTTTTAAACATAAATTCTAACATGAAGTTGCACATTAATTCAATTTCGAATTACTAAATCGAAGTCGTCAAGAGGCTTATTTTACGTGTGATAAGCTTATGGTGTATTGGTGTATGGGTTTTTGTTCTACTTCCCAATAAGCTGCGGTGTCAAAGCAACAGCCCATTAATGCAAATTTGGTGGGTGGTGGTGTACAGCTATGTAGTTCCAGCTGTTATTTTTCACTCCACAAAGAAGAAGAGAAGGAAACTAAGAAATCCCAGCTGTTTCTTTCTGTACGCTACTCTCATATCCACCATCAAGTATAATTACATTGGAGAGGATAGGATTATTCATGACTTGTAGGATGTACAGGTTACCCTTCACCTTCATGTGCAACTTACCGAGATCAGGGACTGTAGCTGCGCCGCATTGGTGCCGTAGGTTCGACGTATTGTAATCCTTCTATGGAGAGTGGTAACATAATTTCTGACATGAAGTTGTACATTAGTTCAATTTCGAATTCTTAAGGCTTACTGTACGTGTGATGAGCTACATGGCGTATAGTTTCTACTGCAACGTAGCTTATGGTGTGTGGTTTTTACTTCCGAATAAGTTGCAGTGTGAAGCAATTCTAAAATATTTAAAACGGATTGCATTGATTGGTATTAATTTTGAAATTATTTAAGCAGAAATAATATGGAAATATGCATATTTTACTATTTATTTTTGTTCCTAATCCTCCACGTTTGAATAAATAGTTAATATTGTTTATTGTCTTTTCACAAATGTTACCTTAAACCTCCAGTGGTTTGTCCCCACCTTCCACTTTCTTTTCTCTGCCTTTAAGTCCCGCCCAACTTCCATCCTCCCTGTTGTCCTTGTTACCTTTTTCTTGGAAATGTCCAGTCTCGCTCTCAATTCCTCGTACACTTTCCACCTTTGTTTCCAGAGACTTCTTCCCGGAGGTGCTGTTTGGTTAGATATTAATTTGGTTGGGCCGGTCATGTTAGACCCTGATTTAAACGTAGAACCGCACGTAGACCGATCAGCCCATGCACAAACAATTACCTAAATTTAGTAGGAATTTCTTATATATGGTATTACCTCACCTTCAAAAGGTACGAGACTAGAACCTTGATTTTCTCTATTATTAACCACCAAAACCTTCACCAAAAGACTAACTTGAACGTCGGAGGGGCCTGCCGGCAATCAACCCGCGGCGTACCTTTTGTTGTTTTACAGGTGTACTTTAGCTAAAGTCAGTCAGAATCATAGATCGAAGCAACAACGTCCAGCCTTATCAAGTTCAAGCGGAACCATAATTAATGAAATAAAATAGAAGAGAATAGAATAGTTTATAATGAAATGTAATATAATATCGTATCTTATTAGAGATCTGTCAGGGTCCTGTCCGTTAAAAAAAAGTTGTTTAGGAAGGATGGAAGGGTTCATAATATAATGTAGTGAAATATTGTTTGAAAGATTGATAGAATGTAATGTAATGTATAATAAATGACTTTTATACCCCTTATATTAAAATGGATGTTGCAGGAGGTTTATTATTTTATTATTAATTATATAAAAATATTAGTATTAATTATTTAATATATTTTATTTTAT
>JANKOE010000206.1:11861758-11872174 GCA_026284465.1 Erythroxylum citrifolium | reverse complement strand
TCCCATTTAACTCATCCAATCCATCTTAAGCCTAGATTATCACCTCCATTCCTTCTCCCCTCATTCACTACTCCATTCAATTCAATATATCATTCACAAGTATTCACAAACATGAACATCTATTAGCATTACTTGAGACACATACACAAGCCATTTCACAACAAGGTTCAATCATCAAGTTTCAATGATCACTTAGCCATATTTAGAATATATAACACAACACTTACTTGATTTTCCTTCAATCTCCTCAAACTCTCACAAACCCTAATTTCCAACATCCATGATCTTCTTCTTGAGAGGGGCCAAGCTAAGTTTTTCTTAGGGCAACTTGAAGAAGCATCAAGGTGGAAGCATATGTGGGAGATAGAGCAAGGTTTCAAGTGCTAAAACTCCAAAACATGAAGGAGATGGAGAGAGGGATGGGAGGTCACGAAATTGGGAGAGAAAACCACTCATAATACAACTCCAATGGCTCTTCCAAAGTGAGTGTCGTGAGAGAGGGGGTAAGAGAGCTTTAACCAATGCAAACTTAGGATATTTCAAATGTGTGGCTAAGAATTTGCCACCCAATTTACCACATGTCAAGCTTTCAACCTTACTCTTAAAGTATTTCTTAATCTAATTTCTTTTAAGTCCAAATTCCAAATAGATAACACTTGTCCAACATTCCCAATTTCATGTATCACAAAATTCCAAGACCATTTAACAATAAATTCGACTGCCAATTATCAATCGGTATGCCACTTGGCATTTTTCCTAGTCCAAATTTCTCCCCGCAAAATTTCAGAAAAATTTCCTAAAATTCTCCATAAATATCAAATTACCAAATTCACTTTCCAATTTAATTTCCCATAACCAAAATTCACAATTCTCACGATAATCCCATTTATTACCAATTATACCCGGAAAATGTCAATTGAGTGCATATTCAGAATTTTTAATGTGTGCAATAACCCAATTCATACATATGTACCCAAATATGATGCATTTGCATCTTACTATCACTTAAATCCCATGTACCAAGTTTAAAACGGGCAAAAATATGATTTACCAAAATTGCCCCGAGGCTGTCCGTTAAACGGACACACATGTTCGTTAAACGGACACAGACTAGTAAAACAATCCCAATTCATCCGAGAGTGTCCGTTAAACGGACCTCTATGTCCGTTTGACGGACATTCAATCACCAAGGTGCCAATCTTTCCTGAATCTGTCCGTTAAACGGACCTCCATGTCCGTTCGACAGACATGAATCACCAAATGTGTCATTTTCTCCCAAATCTGTCCGTTAAATGGATTCACGTGTCCATTCAGCGGACACACCTTTCTTCTAGGGTGTTCTGTCACCCGAGCCTATCCGTTAAGCGGACATTCGTGTCCGTTTGACGGACACACAATAAACGCACATTCTAATCTTCCCAATCATATGAATTGCAACCCGTTTCCTCTAGTTTCATTTAAACCAAACCTCTTAGCTCACATGCACCATATTTTTCCGGTTCTAAGAAGGGCGGGATGTTACACCTTTACTCCTTCCACTTCATTGAGTCCTCTTACTAGTCACATTTTGAAAGACATCTAGCTCAGTATCTCCATTCTCTAAGTCTGGAGGATTAATTGAGGAATTATTGGAAGAGGAAGTGACTTCCTTCTTATCAAGATATTTCATTCTGCACACAGGGGTTGCAAAGGAGCTACTGATATGTTATGAATAGTTGTCTCTTGGTTTGTCCTCTTCCTTGCACTTGAGTTAGTTAATGAATTAATTTTTTAGCACGTACTTCATCAGTATCCTCTTATCTTAGTTGTTGATTTCTGGACCTTCCCTTGTGATAGAGCGAAAGGTTTCCAGTTATAGAAGATATCAGTCATATCTTCTTGTAAAAAATTATCAATACTAAGTCTCATTATGGAATATAATCAAGAAGCTTCATAGATCTGTCCACACTGACACATATCTTTTCATAACCAACCCTTTTCCTTTTTATAATGTTTTCAATGCAAAGTGGTTTGTCAATGTAACTAGCCAGTAAGCTAAGACCTTGAGTAGTCCAATACTCCAAGGGCATGCTGTTTAAGTTAATCCAAATTGGAAAGTTATGTACCTTAATTTTTTTCAGCTTAACACCAGGTTGCCATGTTTATAGGAATAATGGGAGTTGAGTAACATGCTAAGGACCATCTTCCACTATCTTGTTTACTGCAGCTTGAGAGGAAAAGGAGAACAAAACAAGTTTATCCTCTGTGAGTAGCACTTAATAAGTCCTTTAGTCTTCCACTGATTAACATCCCATTTTAGGATGACAGGGAAAGGAGGTCTATGCTTCATGAAGAATCCTACTAGAGTGGATTCCTAGATTTTAACTCCTACCTTGAATGTCTCAATGTCTAGAGCAACCACTGTTCTACCTTTAATTTCTTTTGAAGGGTTGTAGTGAAGAGTGATGCCCGAGAGCTCCCCTACCACTTATTTCCAGCACTTATTCTAGAGAGGGTTGACTAGTGAAGGTCATGTGGTGGAGGAAGATAGTTGTCATTCTGTTTGAATGGGTTATTAGTCAGATTGTTGCTATTATGTTTGAATGGGTTGCTAGGAAGATGGTTGGAGGTTTGAGTTGAGGGAGGGTAAAAGAGGAAAAGCATCATAAAAAGTAGGTTGCATTGATACAAGGTGGACAAGAAAATCAACTTTTAGGAGAGTTTATGAAAAGAACCAGCTTTCCAAATGAAAAGGAAACAAAAGCAGCAGCTAGAAAAGGAAGGAAGATTGACTAGAAATAAAGAATGCCAAAAGTACCCTTTTGGAAAGAGAGCAAAGGGTAGAGAATCATGGTGAAGAAGCTGGAAAAGGGAACAAAAACAAGGATCTGTAGAAGGAGAAAAAGGAGGGACAAAGCAAAAGAGGAGGTTGAGTGCGCAACAAGAGAAATGAAGAATTAAGGAATGGATGGAACAATGTTGGAGAAGACAGTGCATGGGGTAGAGGTAAGGCAATGAAACATGGTCAGAGAAAACTTTGCTGGCACATTGGAGTTACTCATTACATCATTCATAACCCTTAAATTTGGATATAATTATTGTTTAAGAGCACAGTTGATTATTGAGCTCTGATACTACTTATTGGGTCTCCAAACAATATTGCTCACATGATTAATAAGATCACTCATCTAATAATAAACTACTCACATAATAAAAATAATGGTAAAAAAATAGATTTAGCATTTTACTAATAAAAAATCCACTAAATTTAATAATAGTAAGATACAAGCGTTAAGGTTTCAAGTAAAAAACACCTTATAAAATAACCACAACTAAATTTTTTTTAACTCTATCGCAAAAACTCCTTTCATGCCTCTAAAATTGGGTATAAATGGACACAGACACGCACGCACGCACGCACACACACACACACACATAAAATACTGCTTCTAGTCCTACTAGTACTACTCGAGTGTTTAGTGAAGATATGTTAACGCTTTAACCTTGGGTTATTTCATTGTTGGATACTCTTCCTACATTCAATCCTCTTTTAATAAGTGAAAAATCAAAAGACTCCCAAATATAATAAATGAACGTGGGATTCCCCTTTTGTGGCTATTTTACCTATGTATTGGATTTTGATATTTTCAACCACATTTAGCACATACTTTTACTCACCTACTCAAATTCTCCCTAGAAAAAGAAATATAAAGGGAAGCACAATTAAATGTAAAGGGTGCATTGAGTAGTTAATGTTTAGTTACTTCCCACACCACTGCTCATTTTGATTCAATTCTTCCATTAAATCATATACTACAATTATTTGAACAAAAAGATGGGTAAATTTCACTTTTTAATTTTTTAGCAAGCAAAATCGTCCCAATTTGTCAATTTGATTCCTTTTTATACATTAAAAATATATTGATAGTTAATTGTAAAGAATTATTAACAAACACACACACACACACACACACAAAATAATACTCCTAATTTTTTTAAAAAATAAACTTTAATAAAACTATAGTTGATGAAAGTTATTTGGACTTTAGAACTCCATTATCATCATGTATTTTTTGTCCTATGTAACTTCTATCTCTCAAACTTATCTTTAAGTTTCAAAAGGATAATATTTTATGAGCACACTTGACACGAGCATGTGCCTCCAAATTATGGACGTGTATTCTAAAAACAGTTTCAACTCAATAGTTTCCACCTCAAACATGTCCCAAACTTCCTTCATTTTGATCCATGAAAACAACTAACACTTTTGGAGTATAGATTTACCAGTTTTGTTCAAACTAATGTCTATAAAATAACGCTGGACCACAATACTCTTCCCCTCTAGCCAGTTTTGCAGGAGAAATCTACCACCTCATTAATCACTTAAAATTCATCCCAATGAGCTTGATACAATACTCAAGCTTACTCTAGGAATTCACCTTTGTTAATATATTGACATCATTCTTGTCTGCCAGAATTCATCTCCTCTTGCATTTCTTTGAGCTAAGACTTTTTGTATTTGAGTTCTCTAGCTCCCCCTTAGTAGTGACTAGGAGATATTTTGAACTTGGATATCTAGTGGAAGTCCTCTTCACTCTAGTTGACCTTCAAAGTAAGACATCTTCCAATGCTTGAGTAGATTGTTTACTATGGTCAAGATGCTCATCAACCTTTTCATTGAATATACTCTCTTTGATAACATCCAAGAAAGCACACTATCCTGAGCGGAGTTGCTGATAGTCACAACCAAAGTTTCCCAATTATCTAAAAAGGAGCTCAAAAGGAACAAAACTTGTAATTCATCATCGAGAGCGATCTTCATCATAGTCAACTTGTTGATGATGTCTTGAAGTTCATTGAGATGCTCCGACATTGATTTTCCAATCTTCAACTTCAAGTTCACAAGCTTTCAATCAAGAAGGCCTTATTGTAAGTGGTCTTGCTCTTATAGAGATCTTCCAACCTCTTCCATAGTTCGAACGAATTTGTCTTTTAATTAGGATATATGGTTGAATATGCTAATATCAATTCACTGTCTAATAGTCCCCAAGGCCCTTTGCTTCATTTTCTCTTCTTTTATTTATCTTCTTCGGCTTAGGCAAGACATCGTCTTTTATACTTTTGTCCACATCAACTGAAGCATAAAATTATTGCAAGACATAAGATCTTCCATGTTAGGTCTCTAAATCAAGTAGTTAGTTAGCGTCAACTTCATCATAAAGCTATTATCACTTTCCATACCTAAGGCTCAGATACCACTTGTTGGGTCTCCAAGCAATAACACTCATACGATCAATGACAACATTCAACCAATAACAAACTACTCATATGATAAAGATGATGACAAGAAAAATTGGACACAGGATTTTCAATACAAGAAATTCACTTAATCCGATAATAGGTCTTATTTGATAACCAGTAATAAAGAGGTAGGAATGAGAATGTAGCCTTTATTTCGTAACTTTTACGTGCTTGGTTATTAAGAATGGATAAAACAAGGAAAGACAAAATTGTAATGATTTATAAATAATCTTAAAATTTTATTCTTAAGGGGGTGTGGGTGTAAGTCAGAATCAAATAATTGGAATAAGAAATAAGAGATATTATTATAATATTATCAGGATATTTTGAGATATTGATTCTTATCAAAATATTATTATCAAAATCACATATTACAATATTTTATATTAATTTCTTTAATAATTAATTTATTTGTTTCATTGATACTTTTATTCTTGTCATAAAAGTCATTCATAATTATTTAAAATTTTATAATTTTATAAATCATTAAAAAATTTTGATTAATAAAATATAAAATAGAACATATTTTAATTAATTATTTAAAAAATAAATCATATAATAACTAAATATGAATAAAAAATTTCTCATTATCGTTTCTGATGTATAATATCAAATACTAGCATAAAAAATAACTTTGTTTAATCTCAAACCAAACACACATTATCGGTAATTTTATTCTTATTCCAATTCCTGCTTTACATTTTCATTTCTATTTTTAATTCCAATTCTTTTATTATTGATTACCAAACGAGACCTTAAAATTTGGATCACAAAAAAACTATAACTAAAGCTTTTTCCAACTCTCTCTCTCAAAACTCATCTATGTACACACACACATACCAATAATACTCTTAAATAAATTCTAGAAATCAAACTTTAATAAAATTGTAGTTGATGAAAGTTATTTAGAATCTAAAATTCATTGTGGTTTTTGTCTTATGCAATTTCCGACTCTCAAACTTATATGTAAATCTCAAAAGGATAAGATTTTACGCGCAACAGAAGCATGTGCCTCCTAAACATGGACCTGTATTATATAAATAGATTTAACTTATTGGTTTATATATCAAATATGCCCCAACTTCATTCCTTTTAATCCATGCATTTAGCGAATACTTATGGAGTTTAAAGTAGTTTTCTTCAAACTAACATCCATAAAATGAGGCTGAAATCACAACATAGGTTATCTTCATACAACAAATTAGTTATATTTTTTGTGTTTCGTTTCCTTTTTATTGTAAATTTTTAATATAATTATATTAAATATGAAAATGTAAAAATAAAATTTTAGAAAATAATTTTATGTCAACTTTAAGAAATATTTGATTTGTCTAATTATCAAATCACATAAATTAAAATGATGTTTCAATTAATAAAATTTAAATTTAAATTATTATTTATACCATCTTAATAATGTTAAAATGTAATTTAGTATCACAAATGAGATAAAAACATAAATTAATTGCATCTTTTTTGAAACATTAAATAGTGATTTAATTATTAATACAGGTCCATGTTTAGGAGGCACATGCTTGTGTTGCCCTAAAAGAACATTAAATAGTGATTTACATTTTTCACATAAAGTTGTTTGAGATATATTTTATTATTTTAAAAATATAGAACACATAAATACTATCTAATATTCTGGGCAAACTATACTTGCTACAACGACAAACATGAGGTAAACTTTAAGAGCGTTGGTTTTCTGACAAAGAATATACAAGGGGAGATTAACAAATCCCAAAAGATTACTGAATTCGACTGCATAGGTTGTAATAGAATGAAAAATAACAGAAACAACCAGTCAACCACAATATGTGAAGTTACGCGTGAAGATTAGGTTAGCTAAAACGTAATTAAAAGATGAAACTATTCACAAAGCATCATGAAACTCGGTAGCTAAGGTCATATGACACGGTTATGCCTAACTGGGCAACCTACCCATTTACTAGGAGTACGTAATTAAAGAAGTATATGAAAGTTGAATTATTCATTTACGCCATCAAATTGCAATGGAGAAGACCGTTAAAATCCTTGAAAGCAGCCATGAAAATGAAGGCAGAGGGATGATCCATGTGTTATTCTGAAGACCATGCATTTGGAAACGATACAGATAACCAAGGAGACCTACTATGACCTTCCGCTTGCTGGAAAAATTTGACCAAAAGATGTGTTGGGTGAAAACGCCAATTCTAATTCTCCATGTTTAAAAATGCCTACCAAATTTAGCATCAAAAAGTCATGATTTTTGTTATGCATCTTTTACCAGTAAATAATATACCTAGTTTTTGTTAGAATTTACAATAGGCCTACAAGCCCACGTGAGAAGGAAAGTTAGACCACATACAAGTTAAGCAAGGGTCCATTCTAAAATCAATTGGTGATAGGTGGAGTAGCCCACTATACTTATATGTTAGTATTCTTTCCTCTCTTTCTCTAATATGGGATAAACTCCCACTCTTTATATTTCAACACCACCCTCACGTGTAGATCTAACACGTGACATAATCTATCATTTTAAGGTGTTAACGACTAACATAAGAACAACCTGCTCCGATACCATGTTAGAATTTACAATGAGCCTGCAAGCTTACAGGAGAAGGAAAGTTAGACCACATACAAGTTTAAGCGAGATTCCATCCTAAAACTAATTGGATGAAACATCATTTAGATTTGTATGTAGTTTAACTTTCTTTCTTGTGTGAGCTCGTAGGTTCATTATAAATTCTAAGAGTTTTGAGCCTATGCTAATTAATCATAGCAATGGAAATAGCTAAAAGTTGTAGTCCTGACACGGATTATCCATTCCCTCGTAAACAAGACTTGGGATGCCCCATTGTCCTATTGAACCATAAAGTTTCGTGCAGCCATCACCGTCCAAATCTCTGTG
Organism: Erythroxylum citrifolium; assembly: GCA_026284465.1. Lineage (NCBI taxonomy): Eukaryota > Viridiplantae > Streptophyta > Magnoliopsida > Malpighiales > Erythroxylaceae > Erythroxylum > Erythroxylum citrifolium. Next base: position 11,864,004 of record JANKOE010000206.1, on the reverse strand, counting down.
TACAGCGAATGCTATTAAGGTTGGGCTTTAAGGTGGTTGAATTCACATCCTCAATTGTTTCGGCTTGGGCTTGAGCTTGGGCTGGCCAACTATGAAGATCAATTTTGAACTTCTCTCCTCCTATTTTGTTACAAAATCCATCTCATTGACAAATCCATTAACTGTTCGATCTCCACCCGTAGTAAAACAGCGTACGAGGAAATGCTCTCTCTCTCTCTCTCTGACTCTCGCGAATCTTCCACGACTTGGGTAATATCTAGCCCAGCCTCGACGGCTCTGTTGTTCTCTCTCTCTCTCTCTCTCACAGCTGACTGAGATCTTCAATTACCATCAAGAGAAAGGTAGGTGCTTCCAATTTCTCTGTATTAATTGGTTTATTTGTGGCTTGGCCTGCATGATTCGTGTGCTTTGGGTGGCTGATTCAATCGAGGGGTGAAAGAAACCACTTGAGGAATTGTGAAATGTGATGGGCTTGAATCCTTTCGTTTTTTTTTTCTTGATTTGTTTTCTCTTTGTTTTTGTCTACTTAATTCGTTCTTGGTTATGTTATTGACACCTTTTTACTCGGGCGATTTTGCTCTTTCTACACCATTTTAAAGTGGAAGCGATGGCAAGTGGGTATGGGGAATTTACCAGCATGCCGCCTGGAACTTCATCTTCCTCGGACAACAATGTCAACGACGTTGCTGATTTCGAATGCAATATCTGCTTTGAATTAGCTCAGGACCCAATTGTGACTCTTTGTGGGCATCTCTACTGTTGGCCTTGCCTCTACAGGTGGTTAAATTATCACTCAAATTCACATGAATGTCCAGTTTGTAAGGCTCTCATACAAGAGGAGAAATTGGTTCCTCTTTATGGCAGAGGCAAATCACAGGCCGACCCTCGGTCCAAAACATATCCTGGCATGGAAATTCCTCGTCGCCCAGCTGGGCAAAGGCCTGCAACCGCCCCTCCCCCACAATCAAATAATTTTCTGAATTACGGGTTTGGATTGATGGGGGGATTTGCACCAATGGCCACTGCTAGAATTGGTAACTTTACATTGTCAGGCGGTTTATCACTTATCCCACCGTTCTTCAACATTCCGTTTTACGGATTTCCTGTTGCGACCCTGTATGGCACAACGTCGGACATTCCTTCCGGGTTTCATTCATTCCATGGTGGACTTCCGCATGGGTATCCTGTGCCAGCAAGTCGGGGACAGCAGGCGGACCAAGTTCTGAGAAATCTTCTATTCATAATTGCTTTCTTGGTGTTCATTGCGTTGGTTTGGTGGTAAATCAATCATTTACCGTTTAAACTTTTGGTACTGGCCTCGTTGAGTTGTTCTGTGTTTGTATATAGTTTAGCTATTTTTGTGATTTCTGTTCTTGGTCCGCAAAGATACTGAAGTTAATTTGGATTTCATGTCTGCGTAAATTGACTTGTAAGTTCACGTTACTCTCTCTTTGTATTTCATTCTGATCCTTGAAGATTTGTCATTTAAATGTTTATTGTTTCAACTTCAGTGGCACAAAGTGCCTTCTCTATTCTTCATCGAGAGTATACAATAGTAGTGTTGCTTTCCATGCTCTCTCAAGGCTATTCCTGTACCATTCAAAGTGGTTGGGAGGTCTCTCTTTTAATGGTGACTGCATGTTCACTAAAAACTTTAATGTTGCGAATACCGTACTCTTGCTGGATTTAGTATCAGATTGAGATGTTAGGTAATTTTTAAATTTTATGAAATAGTTTTTAAATTTTTTTAAAAATTATAAAATAATCTGTTGTTATATTGTACAATAGTATTGTATACTTGATTTTAAAAATTATAATAACAAATAATAATTACAATTAATATGAAATAATAATAATTTTAAGATATTTCATATATAAATAATAAGTGCAATTTATGTGAGAAAAAGATAATCATTATCATATAAATATAAAATTAAAAATACAAAATATTTAAAATATTACAATTCTAATTTTCATTATATAATAAATAATAATTACATCAAAACATTCAATAAAAAAACAATAAATATCTGTAACTCTCAAATTATTATAATTTACAACAAGAGTTTGTGATAAGGAAACAACCAAGTAGAATTGAAACATGAAACAAAACATATATTATTTAATTTATTATCAATTAAATATATTAATTAAAATCAATTATACTTTATAAAATTAATTTAATAATTATTAATAAATATCATTCAATTTAAAAATATTTTAAAATATGTAATTATCAAATAAAT
>JANKOE010000206.1:11796559-11818260 GCA_026284465.1 Erythroxylum citrifolium | reverse complement strand
ACTTGTAATAATGGAACTTAATAGTATTTAATCCTTAGCCCAATTTTCAATTACTCTAATCCAATAGGGCCTAAAATCATTTACCTCAATTTTCAGTGCCATTAGACAGAAATTTTTCAGTACCGGAAACCAATAAGTCCGCCACTTGGCGATTTTTTTGGTCCGGAAAATTTTCCCGAAAATTTCCAAAATTGCCTAAAAATGCAAAACACATAACAGTCCACTCCAATTAAATTTTCAAGCCCATAAACTACATTTTCCAAAATAAGATCCCATTTAGGCACAAATATCGAGAAATGTCATGAATGCATGTATAGTCATTTTCATGTGCAATTTCACTATTCCTGAATCAGGTGTGCATGAATATGTCAAAATAAATCCTAAACCCTCTTAACCCTTTGCCAAATTACAATTCTACCCTTCCCATCGGGGGTGGGATGTTACAACTCCCCCCTCCTAATAAAAATTTCGTCCTCGAAATTCTCAGTCGATGGTTCAATATGGTAGAAGATGATCATTTGTCATATGTCCCTACATGTCCCATACACTTCATCACTCAATTACTCATTTTCCAAAAGATAACAGTAGACAGACTCAATAAGTCTAGATACCAACTTTATTTCGTATGCTATGGATCAGATCATTATTTCCAAACCTATTCACTTATCACGTGTTATAAATCCAATAACTCTTTTACCAGTACCATACAGACCAATTCATATAGCTTCATTGCTACCTTTTTCCAATTCTGAGTATACCTTGCCAAGGTGATACTTACAAAAACACCTCATCTCATCTTCGACACTTCACTTTACTTTAGTGCTTACACATTAACACTTATGTCCATTTCACTATAACAGGTGTTAATTCACCTAACTCATTTATCCTTCATATCTCATTGATTCTTATTTCAGATCCATCTCTCCTTTGACAATTTACTGTTCTTTAGTATTCACGCACTCAATTCGTATATGCCTTTTTCTATATTTCATTTGTCCGATCTGGTTCCACCTCATCTAACCCACTCAGCTTTCATAAGTCAATTTCCTTTGTCTCATTCATCAAAATCTCGAATCAATTGTGGTCTTTGACTATTTTTTGGCACTTTTCAGTTTGATACAAGAGTGTACAATCCCTTATTGTGATCACCATTTTTATCCCTATAATCAATAAGAATTATACAACAAGTTCATATTCCTATGAATTCCAAAACATTTAAGCATTTCCCACTGTTGGAAATTAAAACATGAAATCACATCATTCTATATCCGTAGTAGCTAAAATACACGCTTAACGTGTTCCTACGAGGATGTCTAACTTCGATTATTACTTACGCTTCTCTAACAATTCCTTTACTCAATCATTTTTTTCGGGTACACATACTTCTTCTTTAAATCACCAAATATCGTTCTTCCGATTTCACTCGAACGTTCAAATTCATTATGGGACTCACCATTTTGACTCCTGAACTCTTAAACTTTCTTACTTCTTTCCAGCAAAACTAAATCTAAAACTTCAATACACTAGTAACATTTCATTTTACCCTATATTCTACTTGACATTTTGAATTCCTCATTATCCTAGCTTTGGAAACCCCAATATCTAAATTTGTTCTGTTCATTTCAGAATTGTCTATTCACTATTTTGGACTACACTCTACTTTTACCAGTATAGTATTCATTTGTGCATGCCTTTCAAACTCAATAATTTTCTCGAAATTATACAATTTATACATTATAGGAATGCCTTAGCATATCTAAGGTCTCCAGGGCTTCAAACAATTTCTATCATAGCACCGATACCACTTATCAACATCAACTCAACTCAACTCATTATATACTATTCCAACATATTGTCTCATACTTTCTGATGTGAAACTTCATCATACACTGTCCAATCTCCAAGGGTATGCTTATTATCAGTAGCAGATTCCCCAATTATTTATATAGCTCTTTTTGAAAAAAAAATTCCATCTATGATCATAGTCACCAATTGATACCATTTGCTTACCTCGCATCAATCTTTATTGGGGTATTGTTGACTTCAACAGACATCACTCAAATTTTTTCATTGAGTCCACAATTGCTTTATTTGCAATCCCTCAATGAAGGTAACATTGTCTCGCGTCATTTTCAGTTTCCCCTTAGGACTTCTTGTCTCTACTAATTTTCTCTTTTTTTATTTCCGTTAGTTCATATCGACACATGCCAATGCCTATTCATTCGCTGTACCTCCATACATTCCACTTCATTTGAGTATTTCCCTTTGTCGGTTGGTATTATTTTTCTTAGATTCACTTTAAGATCTCCCAACATTTTTGCAACAATCATTCGCAGTATCTCAAGAAGATCAATTTCAACTATACTCGCTATCTCCATAAGAGCAATTTTATGTCCTAACTTGAATGATCGGAACATCCTTTGCACTAAGGTTCTGTAAGGCACTAAACAATTTAATCTCAGGAGTATATTCCACTTGTTATGCCTGAGTCTCCTTTTGAGATATGACTCCATTTCACTACTGATTTAGTACATAATTATTTTCAATTTGTTCCCTTCATGACCATTAGTAACTTGTCTTGCTCCATTATCAATACTGTTCACGAAATTCTTTTATAAAACTCTTTTCCGTTTGTGCCACTCCTCGAATAGAGGGATTATGCCATAATCGTATCCTTCTTCTTTCCTCAAATTCTTCACATATGATACATCATTTGAAATTTTAATTTCCTCCCAAACGAGCACTATAAGTACTCTTATGTCTTATTTTAACCCATTATGAACCTTGAACTATAGGAACTATGAGTGGCACTTATTCAATAAATCACCAATCGCTTCCTCTATTATTTCCACGTATATTTTTCACATAAGCTCAATTGTTTCACAAATCAGGGTGAACTCACTACCCAATGTATACTCACAAAGGTGAGTTAACCGTAACTCGACAACTCTTTTCATATACCACTATCATTGTTTCATTTTCCACTTGTCATTGAATTCCATTTCACACAGTTTTATTCCCGTATCCTTTAAGTGCAAGCTTGACCTTTCAAGGTCATATCAACTTGGCTGATACACTTTAATCTCATTATTGCTACTTATCTCTTTATTTTTCTTTATATCACATTCGAGGACATATCACCAAAACACAACAAAATATTACATTCATTGATACAGATACACTGCATCTTTATCTGTTTATCCATCGATTTGCCATTTTTTTCATATGAATATATATTCAACCAATCCAGAATTTCTAATGCGCAATCATTAGGAATTTCCAGTCTTAATTTCCCCTTATACTAATTTACAAACTCTTAGCACAATAGTCGCATAACCATTTTGGTTCCAAGCTCATGCGTTCATGCTCATAACCGTTTCACGGGTTCATTTCGTTTCATCTATACACTTTAGTCTCCCTTTTACTCCTATGCACATTTTCCTCAATCAACTCTCAACAACATACCTATTCACACCTATATCACCTCTAAGGATACATATTCCAATTGAGGCAAATCCTTTTTCCATCACACGAGACCAGATACATTTCTTATTTCCAAAAATATCCATATACTTTTTCTTACCCCATATTTTATCATCCACAATCAATTCAGACACATAGATACCTGGTCACCCTAAAATTTTGATCTTAATTACACAACCATATTCTTTTTATCCAACAGTCAGTTTTGCATCTGAGTCGAGCTGTTTATGATCATAATGTCCTATAACTGAACTGGTACAGTTTAGTCTCATCCTTTCCACATATATTCCTATTATCCTCACACTGAATTGATCTGTACATACATTTCCGAAATGTCTCGGTATATCTCACGTGTTTAAATTCTCAAAATATGATAGAAATTCTAATCCATGTATCCAATTTAGCCCATGAGACTTTCATTATGTCTCTATGCATATAAAATCACAATAAATCATATCTTGATCTCCGGTGTAAAACGTCTTCACATCCAACATAATCTCCAAATCCAACTGGCATAAGTAACATCATTCCTACGGTTTACACATCAAACAATCCACAACAATACATCCACATGAAGTTACATTCGGGGATATCCTCACAGTACAATATTAACACGTCATACCCTATAATACTTTCACCAATACAATTATACTAAATCATTATCTGACGTATCTAATCATAGATAACTTCTCATTTCTACCCCTCCACAACCTTCATGTTGGCACATTACGATATACCATCACTTTTCACCCTATTTGCTTCAACTTAAACACTTTACACATGCTCATGCGACTCATACTAGGGATCAGTTGCTACCATCTGCTTTGACATGACCAGAATGCATGTAACTTAACACAAATTTCGGAATGCCCATGTACAATCGTACTTCTGGGCTCTGATACCACCTAAATGTAACACCCCACTCTTGCATGACCCGAACCCAACATCGACGGTGATATCTGAGCCTGAGCCCCGCGAAGGTGGCGTGCTACATCACTCAGTCAAAACTCAGTATAACTTTTTTTTTAATATTATCATATGCGATGAAAATCATCAACAAACAGAATTACCGGTAAATACATCAACTATAATCCAACCGTTGACTTTACATATGGACTTAAGCAGTTGCACAAAATTTCAAAACTAAATACAATTTTAATAGACACTAATGTAGACGCGAACTGATCTCGACCTCCATCTCGGACTTGTAGGCAGTAGGCATACTCCCGTTTGTCGAGCGGGGTACTCTTCAGAGCCTGAAAAATAGTTGCAAATTTTGGGTGAGTTTTTTCAAACTCAGTGAGAAATCATCATCGATGGTTCACCCAATTCATGCAACACATTCTTTCACATAACCATTATTGCACAGCTTTTCACATTGCATAAAGTTCACAACAATTTCAAAAATGCACATTAATCAAGAATACCATATAATTACAGCTAAGTACGTCATCACATTAGTATAAGGCAGTTTTGACCTTTCACCCAATCACATTATTCAATCAAATGCATATGTGACACTTTCCCATTTTGTTACGGTGTTGTGACTGAGCGCCTGAACTGTCCCATATAGGGCTCATTAAGCGTTAAACGCGTCTTAAGGGTAGGAGAGCCCTCTGGGTATGCACTACTTCCCTTCGAGCTCAAGGCTCTTTTTCACTCGTTGAGCTTAAAGCTCTGATCGGTGGCTACTCCGATCACAACTGCCATTATGTTTCATGCATTTGTGCAATAAAGTGCATCATTCTAAATTCCCTATCCCATTCAATCACTTTCTCATGTCATCGGACCTTAGTCCGACATTCCACATTGAAGCGGAGCTTTACACAATTTCATTCATGTCCAAATACACATTTAACAGTCACAGATGTACACAGAAGCGGAGCATTTCACAATTTCATTCATGTCCAAATACACATTTAACAGTCACATATATACACATAATTCATCCAGTTCACAGATTCACACCCAGATAACACTTCTATGTCTTAGCTCCCTAATACATCGGACCTTCTGTCCGGAACCCATAATCAGAACACAATCACTAACCCACCATTATCTCCACAGTGAGCATATAGTAATGGAGAGAGAGTCATCTAGGTCACTCACCTATAGCTTCAGAGCTAATGCTGGGAAGTTTCAGCCAATAAATTTTTCAAGCACAAATATCACATTTTTCACACAAAAAATCACAGTTCGGCACCTATACCAGGAATTGTCATGAATGCATGCAGGGTCATTTTCATGTGCAATTTTCACTATTCTCATGTAAGAATATGTCTGAATCTTTCGAAACAGTCCTAATCCCTCTCGGCCCTTTTCAAATTACTATTCTACCCTTTCCGTCGGGGTGGGATGTTACAATATGCCTTTCGGCAATACACCATTTTGCTCAGAACTACTTGGGATAGTGAACTAAGTCACTATTCCAACTGACTCCATATATCTGGCAAACGGACCTTTTAAAGTTTTGAAACATCATGTTTGCCATGATATTCTCCTCTACGGTCAAATCTGACTATCTTGATGAATTTTTCCAACTGGTTCTCAACCTTCAGTCTTTAAGCAAGAACGCATGACTTTGATGGGAATAATCACCACGAAATGTCAGAATACTTTCAGAATTGCAGAATGCAATTGTATGAGGTCTACCGAAATCTTTATGTATCAAACTCAACAATTTAGAAGCATGAGTTGACCCTAATGTCCTTATTAGTCAACTTACCGCTGTGATCGTCAGTACATGTTCCAAATCATCTTAATTTAGAATTGAGAAATGGTTACCTTGATCAATCTCTCAATCCTAGCTCTAGAAATGTGGCTTTAAACTTTTATGTCACACCATGTATGACTTCTCGTTCATCAGGTCTTTTATACCTTGTTTAGCATGATACGAAGAAGTATATATCTAATTCGGGATAAGATACATTCTATACAAACTATATGACAAGAAAGTTGCACCTTTATATTTTGCATTAAACAGCAACTGTACAACATAAGTATTAAATGCAAAATGTTAACCTTCAGTGTCCTCAATTGATCAAAAGATTACATATAAAATGTGTCGTGTAAACTCTATGAACCTTACTATAAAGTTCAGTACATACACCCTTTATAAGTATTCCTTCCATCTCTTTATTGCTGTGAACCATTAGTTCCTCATTCCCTTTATTTGGCTTTATCATGGATATGAACTCCTGCATTGTGGAAGCACCCTGATCAGATGTTCCACTAAATAGTCACTTATACTTAATGCAACCATCGCAAATTAGGTTCATAATTGATAAACCAAAGAATAACCTAATGATCTCAGTCTTCCCTTTAAACCTTATATTTTTGGTTTCTTTATGTCCAAGGGACTTTTACCAGAACTGGTTTGACCAGCGTTAGCATGTGGAGAAGATTTGAACTTCTACCTTTGAACTTAATGGGCTTCATCTTTGTCTTCCCCTAAGTTGTTTCGAGGACTGTAGGAGTAGCAACTTGAGTTTCTCCACCTCAGCAACACAATGGAATATCAAAGTGTTGAAGTCTCAGTATCTTCACCTACTGTGAAAATAAACTATTTTTAATACGTACTCCATTGCTCCCCTTTTCCTATGTATAATTTATGGAGAACAATACTTTCAACAGGGCACTTGTCTCAATACTTGATGAGACTATATACCTCTGGGAGACTTTACCAAGAGCCTCCTTCGTTATATCTGTGTTCGGAAGTCCACTTTGTAGATGGTTAGGTATGGATTTCTTAATGGTCATCAAATGTAATATGTTAGACCGATCCAAGGCTTAATAGGCTGCTTTATAAGCTGTCGAGCTCATGGATGTAATTGGAGATGGCTTACCCGTCCGTATGGCCATTTCAATCCTATCTCTATAACCTTCAAAACATCCTCCGTCCAATTCTCTGTCTAATTCCTTATATTGAAACAACAAGGGTTTCAATAGTGACACTGATTTGGTTGACTGAAAAGTGACTTCAAGATAATAATCTTTAAATCAGCACTAATGTAGGACAACAGCGATACTAAAGTCATTAATAAATATGATCACACATATTATGAAACACCTTTGGGCTGAATACATAACATATGCAATTAGACTTCCACACATAAAAGCGATCGGAGTATAAACCATCAACTCTCATGACACTACCAACTTTGGGTGAATAGATCACTTGAGCAACAACTTTCCTCCATATAATGCCTTTATGCACATCTCAAAATTCTATGTAAGGCCAACACCTTTGGGTAGAATAACTAAACATAAAATTAGAGACATCTCCCAACATGTAAGCAAAACAATTCAAAATACTGACTTGAAAGGTCACTTTGGTGACTACATTCTCATTAGCATCCAAAAAGTCCACAAACACAAGGGATACATCTTTATGTCATCCTCACATCCTTATGGGCATACTATATGTTACAATGTAACCTTAACAAATGCTAACACTTGAATGCACAATCTCATTGTCACACGCACATGCTGAAGACATTCTCTGAAAATTTTATTTGAGACCTTCTTAAAAGAAAATTCTCAATAGAGTGACTATCGTGCGTCATCAGATACTTAATCGACCTCCTGAGACACGACAACCTCATGTATCTCTCTTATGGCAAGTTCATTGCAAAAAAATTCACTCAAAAATGGCTTCGGAATGTCTCAATTCCTCTTTCTGATTGATTATCACGCAATCCCGAACACCAAAAATGAGACCCGAGACATGAGACCCTCATGTATCTCCCTTATACGTAGTCCAAAGCATGAAAATTCAATTGGAATCAGATTCAGAATACCTTAATTCCTTTTTCTAGAGTTAAACTTTAATTTATTACTAATGTAATAAATAAAAAACAGAAAAAGGTTACTTTATAAATTTTCCGGACCCAGAAACTGACCCGAAACACCCCGGGGTACTTTACGAGAAATTTAAAATTTTTGGGGGGTTTTTTTAGGTGTGTACTGTAGCTCTATCCGTACGGTAGACGTCAACCGCTGACTTCATCGCTGACGTCGATGCGCATGGCTGAGAGGCACGCACTTGCCACCATGTGTGGATGCGCCGACACGTGTCACCCATCGGCTGGTGCCACGTGTTCGCCGCTTGGACGGCCAGCGCACGCGCCAGCCGTTCCACGCGGTGCCAGTGCGGGTCGCGAATTGCGCGTGCACCTAGCGGTTAGAGCAACGTGGGGCGCCCCGAGCACACGCCTTCCGTGCGGGCGCGCCCCACGCCCTGGAGAAGAGTCGGGTGCGTGCATTGCAAGCACCCAACGGTTCCCGACGGTTCAATGCCGGAAGTGATTTTCGGTGTCCCGGAATCAGTTTTTTGCTCCGTTCAACCTGTTTTCGACCTGTTTTTTGTAGCTAACCTTATGTATACCACTTTTACGCAATTATATACGTAAAAGAAACTGAAAAAAGAATCAAAAATGAAGGAAAACCAAATGAGATGAAAAACCAAAAAACCTTCGTTTCCGACAATCCGATCACGTAACCGCTCTGATACCACATGTAAGCACGTAGTAGGAGCTTTATTACGTACCTCGGATCTACATGAAAGGATTAAAAAAGAAGGTAATGCGGAATACCTGAATTTTGGTTCCATCTCTTTTTCCAATGCCAATTTCGAGGTCCTAATGTCTTTGAATCTTCCGGGGCCTTTAGCGAAAAGTGTTCACCGACTCACGAGCTAGGCCTTTCTACAATTTTCTCAGGTTCCGAGCTTCCCTAACGGGTCAGAAATTCTTATGCTCGTGAACGTTCTCTAAGTAACTGCAGGAAACCTTAACCTTTATATAGCTTCCATATCGGGCTTCCTCATCACAAGGTCGATATGGACCCAATTCACACTAATTGGGATCCATTTTTCACCCCGACTTCGACCCATTAATCTAGATCATTTATTGGGCCACTTAATTATTTTTATCTGGATCAAAGGTGTAACTTAACCGATAATTTATTTTAAAACTAAAATTGCAATTAATGTTACTCCAACTTTACGATACATGGATAAAATTGTCCCTAAGGACAAAAATGTCTTACACTTGCCTCCTTACAAGTCTTTTGCTTTATTCCGTTGTTCTGCGTGTCGAACACTGGCCAAGACTTACCAATGCCCGCACGATCCCGCTATCATGACTTAGGGTCTAAGACTAAGCTATCTTCCACGTGTCAATGGTGACCGTAGCTTTTTCTTTCCATGGAAAATTTCTTTGAATTTGCAAGTCTTCTTGACATCAATGTGTAGTCCAATGAAATGGGCTGCTGATCTATCTTGTCGAGGAAGAGAGGACCCTATAAAGGAAGTTTCCATGAAATTTCCTTCCATCTAATCTATCTATTTACGTCATTGCCAGTAAGTTTCCTGACTTTATTCCAAAGATCACACCTGTTCTTAACTCTGTTCATATATAACAACGTTTTGGCTCTTATGGACGTAGTTAGTACTCCTTTTCCCATCTCCAATGGCGATTGATCTCAGTGCTTGCAGACCCTACAGGTGGTTCTCTAACCGTCGTCAACAATCAAAATCTAGTTCAACTCAAAGCCCTCCTACCTCTCCCATATCTCCATCTAGTCCCAACAGTAGATCTACTAAGCAGGAAGATGAACTAAAACAAGTTTTTCGCTACTTCGATGGTGATGGTGATGGAAAGATATCAGCTTTGGAACTTAGGGCATATTTTGGATCCGTTGGAGAGTACTTGTCACACGAAGACGCTCAAGGGGTGATCGGCGGTTTTGACGGGGATGGTGACAACTTGTTGGATTTTCAAGACTTCATGAAGTTGATGAAAAGGGAAGGTCGTGATCAGGATGAAGAAGATGATGATCTGAAGAAGGCCTTTGAAATGTTTGAAACGGAGAGAGGATCGGGTCGCATAACGCCCAAGAGTCTGCAGAGGGCCTTGCATAGACTTGGCGATATAAAGTCATATGATGAGTGTGTGACGATGATTGAGTGTTTTGATACTGATGGGAATGGAGTGCTCGAGTTCTACGAGTTTCATCGAATGATGGTGGCATAATTTTGGTTATGGTATGTGAGTTTGTACATGGAATATATATATATATATATATAAGTCGATAATAGCTCGCAGAAATTGAAATAATAATATATGAAGAATAACCCAGGAGTATGGTTGAGTGGCAGAGACTCATCCATCCTTAACTAAAGGTTATGGGTTCGATCCTTGACTTTGGGTATGTAGCAGCTTTAAATTTTTGGGCCAACTGTCATATCCTGTGAGGTGCATACAAACCAGCGAGGGGATTAGTCACTAAATTCGCCGGATACCCTAGTCTAAGAACAAATATATATATATATATATATATATATATGAAGAATTGTGCTTTGCTTTACTATTTCTTCAGGAATTGTTTTGTTTATGTTAACCCTTATTCTCCCAAGATATAGGGAGGGAAATAAAACAAATAACGATGGTTTGTCCTGGCTTTTCGTATATCTTGTGACGGTCGATTCTGAGTTTTATAAGTAAGATTCGTCTGTATTTGTGTTGCAAATGTTGGGAAATCATCAATCCTGATAAGATCGAGGTTTTTGACCCTCAAAAATAATTTTTATAAATTTGCAATTAAATCTTTTTAATTGAGTAATTTGAAAAATAATAATCAGAAATTAAAATGTTAAAATATATTTCATTTGAAATTTTGTAAATCTTTTTTTCTGTTGAACTATTAACCACAAGCTATACACGTGCACGTATCCATAGGAAAAGATTCTATCGTTTCTTTCTAACTAAAATTATAATTAAATTGCAAATTATCACATATTTTCTAACTAAAAATAATAATTTTATTTTATTTTATTAAAATAAAATATCACATATTTGATTCTTAAAATATTTTAAACTTCACAATTAAATTCAAATTGATTTTTCTTTAAACTTAGATATTACCCATTAGTTTCCTGAATATATTGACAATGATTATAAAAAAAATAGAAACTACTTTTCATTTATCTTTTATTCTCCAATAAACAATTTATAGGTCCTATTTGGCAATCAATAGATTGCATTAACTGTTAGCTGATTCTATTAGCAGTTAGTTAATAACGGATTGTATCAACTGATTTGACCAGTGAATAACATCAACTACTTATTTAAAAATGTTTGGTAAAATTAGTTGTTTAATATTAACTGTTTATGTGTAAATGACTTATGATGACATGACTTTAAAAAAATTATAAGAACATGACTATTATATCTTAACATGTTTTAATATTCTTAAAAGAATTTAGATTTTAAATATTTAATTTCACAAAAATTAAATTTATAACTTTAATAAAAAAAATAGAATATATAATAATAATAATAATAATAATAATAATAATAATAATAATAATAATAATAATAATAATAATAATAATAGTATTCATAAAGTAGAGAAAAAGAACTCAAAACATTTTGAGAGAAAAAAACAGAAGTGTTAGCTCCGAGTTGTCCTTTTTTTTATTTATAAAAAAGACTCTGGGGTTTCTTTCCAATTAAAGTTAAACTTATAATCATAATTAAAGTCTAAATCTAACTATAATTACATTTTAATTTTAATAAATCAAATATCTTATAATTGATTCTTAAAGTTTCTTAAACTTCATAATTAAGTCCAACTTAATTTAAATTAATAATTCTTTGCTAAACTACTCTTATGTATGACCTATTAGGTTCCTAATATATTGCATATTATTATAAATTATAACTAGAATTCATAATTAGAACTAGATAAATTAAAACTCATTTTAATTTATGTTTAATTATATAATTATATAATTTTTAATCGTAGATAAAGATGAATGTCTAGCAATATTTATAACCATCCAAATATTAGGAATGTCAAAATAGTTTGACTACATCTATCCATGAATGGTTGTAATAATAGAGTTACTAACTTTACTAGATATTCTAAGTGTGTATATAGTTGATTACATATGTAAATAAAGATTATGCATATACCGAAATTTAATTTTCAACCATTAACTTAGAACGTTATATTACTTCTAAGGCCATTATAAACCAATTATACAATACCATCTCTTATCATATATCATAAAAAGTAGAATGTGATAACTTTAATAGTCACACACAAAGTTTATCAATAATTTGTTCAATTATAAAATTTGAACTTTGCTAAAGGTAACACCGGAAAAGACCCTCTCCCCCTCTCTCTCTCTCTCAAAACAAGGCCAATAACATGGACTTGTAATTGGAGATTTGGCGTTGTCATAATTGTCATAACACACTCTTAATAGAAAAAGATGAATAAGAAAAAGAATAAAAAGCAATAGTTACCACCTTACATTATTATGGAAGAATATAAATATTTAATAAGATAACTTAGAGTTTCAATATAAAAAAAAGAGTTCAGTACCCAATTTATAAAATGGAAAAGGCATTAGATATTTTATTTTTCAAGTAGAAATTATTTAAGAAAAATAAAATAAAGAATTAAAAATAATACATATGGTTAAGAGTTTGTGGTCTATCTAAAATTTAAAATAAAAATAAAGTGCCCAAAATAGATCATGGGTTTTGAAAATAAAATAAAGTGCTCATAATGAATCTTAGGTATTTAAAATGGAGAAAATGCCTAGAGTAGTGTTATAAGGATTGAAATGAAATTGATATATATCTTAGGACTTGTAAAATAAAATGAAATAAATGACTAATCATTCTCTTTTAACCAATTTTTTTTCACTTATTTCATGATATTTGAATGTTATTTTTCTAAATCGATTTTCCCTATCTTTTACTTTGAGCTATTTTTGTAGGGATACTTAGGTTAGTCTTCCTTGTTAAACTTGAGAATCCTAGACTCCACTTCCACTATTACCCCTTCGGTTTATATTTTTTTCTTTATGTGATATTACCTAAATTGCATCTCCTTTTCTATAGATATGAAGATGCTTTTCTGTAATAGTGCTTTATAGTAATGATACGCATTTGTAACTTTGACGGCATTTCTATTCCAATGTTGTGTTGTATTTTACATGCATATCTAATATACAAAGCTAATCCGAGGGGATCCTCTGTCTCTTTCCCCTGGCTCTATTCTGGTTCCCTCCCATTTGAGCTATCCACTGAGGTGGGTCCCTGGCTCTATTCTGACCCCCTCTCATTACTGACTCAGATGGAAGAGGACCAGAATAGGGCCAAGGGAAGGAAGACAGAGGATCTGGGGTGAGCCAATCCTAATCGTAATTGATTCCATTTGCTTTGGAAAGAGGCAAAGAGAGGTTCTCATTGTGCTCTTTTCCATGAAAAAGAAGCAATACTAACATCCTTGTAATTGAAGCATAAAAAGTTAAAGACAATTGCTTTTGCCCAAAGAAGAACAAACTAGAATCCTGAAATCAAGTAATCTTAACAAACTAGAATCCTGATATCAAGTAATCTTTCCTTAATGTGTTTTGCCCAAATCAATACATAAGCTAAGCATGCAGATTTCACAATCACTAATTGTCTTTCTTTTTAAATGGAACTAGTAAAGAAATTTTGTTGTAATGGCCCAATGTTCGGTAGAAGTTATGTACAAGCCGACGACAACTTCGGAGTGTGAAGTCCAAGACTCTTATGTAAAATCATTCCAGGTACTGTAAGACAATACATTTGCCACGTGTTGACGCGTAAACTCAACACGCTCAGGCCCTGCACTTCTTTGACACGGAGATATGGATTTGCTTGACACGGAGACACGAGTCAATTGATCACTTCTTTTGCAAGTGCAGTTACATTTTCAGGGCTAGCTAAGTTGGTTCTTTCTATACACTCTGCCTTCCTAGTTTGTGCCAATAAGAAACTCGAGGAAAATGTTCACGACCACGAAACCCAGGTTGAATTTTTTTATGGTTAGAACTTGCGGATTGGAAGTTGGAGGAAGTCCAAAACCTTCAATAATATGACCAGTTTCTTAGGCCCATGTGACCATCAGCTCTATCTTAGTTTAGATGATGCATACTTCCCTTTTCATATTTTATGATCAATGGGACTTGTCAAATCTCAATTTACAGTTTACGTAATTTTCAGACTCCGGAATCATAATCATTCGGACGTGTGATTCCTGACCCTGAGAGGCTTAATGAGCAGTATCAGAGCTGCTTTTGAACAGTTGGCTATCTTATGAACTTGTAGGTTAACATCTGAAGATTGTTTCTTGCATTTAAATCTGTCTTCTGTTCTTAAATTTCTCTAGAAAAACCAACATGCCTGCAATCCGTAGTTACAGTCAACTGTTCAATTAATCATCTGATATTTATTGTATTTGACATTTCAGAGCCAACTGCTCCATGGATTCAATTTTAGTAGAATTTTTTTTAGTTCAAAGCCAAAGAATTTGCAGAGAGCATAAAGTGAACATAGGCCAGGAATTTGATGCTTTTGAATGGAAAAGAACATGGAAAAGAAACTGCACTGTACATTCCATCACTACGACTCTGCATAACAAAGTTGCTTCTGACATCTTTGTACATGATCTGTGAGGTCTAATAGAGTTGTATATCCCCTCATTCTGCGACTAAATTAACGAGCTTTCACAGGACTGATAATTTGTGCAACCTCGTCCACTTCTAGCCCACAAGACCAGGACCTCAGTAATGTGTCTGATGACGACTGGGAGAGAACTGTGAGGTTAAAGACGATTTCTGCCATACTTGGCCTTGCTGAAGAGTCTCCCAGTGTGCATGCCCTTGCCAAGATTGCCATGCTGAGGGCACCATCAATGGGATAAAAGCCCTCCAAGTTTGGATCCATCCATTTCTTTAACCTCTCTTCCCTTTTCTCTGCAACTTCCAAGATCCTTATTATTTCTTTCCACAGCAATAAAACTTCACCATTTTCTTTTGTTACCATAGCTCTCTTTCCCGAAAGCAACTCCAACAAGACAACCCCAAAAGCAAAGACATCAATTTTTGGAATCATAGTGTTTTTGGCAGGTCTAGCCACTGAAAAATTTGCTATCTTTGCCTTGAACCGGGAGTCAAGAAGAATATTGCTTGTCCTTATATCTCTGTGAACAATGCTCGGTTGAGTATGTTCGTGCATGTATTGCAGGCCGTTGGCAACATCCAACGCTACTTGCAATCTTTGAGTCCAAGTAAGGAGCACAATAGAGCTTGTTGAGGTTGCTGACTTTGGGCGAAGCCACCTGTCCAGTGATCCATTTTCTGCATATTCATAGACCAAGAAGCAATTACCCTCTGTATCAAATGATGTTCCCAGTAATTTGATCAGATTGGCATGATTCACTTTCCTAAGTATCTTCAGTTCCTCCGAGACATCTTCCTTGGTTTTCTTTATGGCCAAGACCTTTCCATTGATGCTGGCTCTATATACTGACCCCCCTATCCTGTAGTGTTCGTGCAGGTCCATAGTTGCCTCCATAATCACCTTAACTTCATAAGTAGTTTGCTTTCCTATGTAGCCTGAAACCCCTGGAAGTAGTTTATGTTGTATGATCTTAGGTTCATAGCCTGAAACCCCTGGAAGTAGTTTATCTTGTATGATCTTAGGTTCATAGCACTCACTTTTCTTATGATCCTTTGTTTGAATGAGAACAGCAGTATCCTGACAAGAAGAGCCACTGCAAACCAAAGTCTTCTTGTTCGTATAACAGCGATTATGCACCAGAAAGGCTACAAAAGAGAAGATCAAAAGAGAGAACGCTATGCTTATAGCAGAGGTGATGAACCCACGACGATGCGATCCTCTTCTTTCTGTGGGTGGAGGATACTGTCGAGTAAGAATTGGCAACTGGGATACTGGGATGAGGATGGGATGATCCACCATGGAAGTGAAGTTACTGATGTTGTTTTCAGCCACAATATCATCTGGATACGCATTAAACTTAGTAGATACTTTGAGGAGATCATCCTCAGGTTGCCAAACATAGGTAATAAGATGCTGGATTCCATTCTGAAGTTGACTCTTTGAAGGGCACTTACATAACAAAGGAACAATTACCTTGTCACCAGGATACAAGAGAGTCGGAGTGAAATTAGGATTTAGGTCTTCCATCATTTCCCATTTGGTGATATTCTCGAACGTTGTGATTTGCACCAGGTAGAAGTTATCACCTTCCTGTATTTGGTAGGTGATGTTGGCAAAAGATTGGTTCCTTGTGCAACCACATCTTATTGGTACAAGTAAAAGCTGGTCTGGAAACAATGGGGTGTCCTCAGACACCAGGTTACTTGCGCTAGCAATAGACTGACGACTAACATCAAGCAAATCAGATATGTTTCCAAGGTTCAACTTGTCTGGTGGCCGGGCAAGGTAAGTGATGTAACTTACGCATGAAGTAGGTGAATCCACAGGGCAAGAAAAGTTCGAGCCAGGCAGTGACTGTGCTGTGAAATTTGTTATGCTAAAGAAAAGAAGCAAGAGAAATGGAGCTTCCGAAGAAAGGAGAGAAACTGTCATTGCTCTGAACTTGAGGTTCAGATTATGAAGTGTTGATGAGATTTGAATTAAATAAGACCCTTATTTCGCAATTGAGATTGCTGGAAAAGCCAAGAAGTATTATCCAGCATTTGATTTGACAGACTTTCTTCTTCCTCCGCTTCCTGAATTGAAAATTTTCTGTTGTTTTCCAGTGTATGAATACTTCCCATATGCAATTCCAAAAAAGAGAACCAAATATGACGGACAAAGCTTGTATCGCTAGCACCAAGTCTGAAAATGACTTCCTCCTTCTGCTGATATTAATTTAGTGCAATCTATCAATTCAGGACGGCAGGAAGTGTCTTTTCTTCTGATACTATATGGGAGGTCAGATGTCCTGTATCAATTAAACGACAAATTTGATCGCCAACAGGATCTACATAAGTTTAATGATTGTATTTCTGCTTTGCCTCATCTGCTTCTGGAAAGGGATAACCTATTGCAACTATATGTAATTTGCTGGTATAAACTCTTGCAACCAGCCAAGCTGTAAACATCCAAGTTGGTTAATTCTCTGCATTCAATATAAACTGAAGTGGGGCAACTTAATCAAACAATTGAAGCTTTTGTCCGAATTATGATGGTTAGTGACCCAACCACAGGTTTAATGATCAGACGTTAGTATGATGTTCATGTCATTTTAACCAGACCCCAGTAACTTGGGTAATACTGAAACCTTCTATTGCCAAATCAGGAAGAAAATACAATAATGAATTAAATGAACTGTATTAAAGAGAATTTCCATCGAAGGCACCTCTGCAGCCTTTATATTGTTGGTAGTATGAAACTCAGTCAGTCTAAGCTTCGGCTACGGTCAGAATTGTTGGTCACAACTCTACTTTGTCCTCTAGTACTGGCAAGATACAAACCAACTGTTAGGATCTTTCTGTCTTTTATCAGAAAAGAGTCCAATCTCCTGAAATTGTATACCCATATAAATGGACCGTTTTTTTCAGCCAACAAACAAATGACTAGGGACTATGATGCAGAGGGGAATGCAAGCGCAGACAAAAGAGTATTATCAAGAGAAAGCTTACATCTAGAATATGTTACAAGTCCAGAGGAAGTTCTAATCGTTGGTGTACACAAAACTATTGGCATAAATTTGGTAAACTGTGGAGAGATCTACAGAGCTGACAGTCCATACGTGACCCCGCAATACTAATGGTAGAGTTTTGCTAAATTCCTCGCAGCTTTCTTCTAGACTGGCAGCCTCTTTCCGTTTGCCTTCCTTCCAAAGACTCTTTACAAGCAAATCTTTAGTGGCAACGTCAAGCAACAAATTTGAGTTCTTCATGTCTTCAAAAACCCTCCATGCAAGAGCAGCCCTTCCACTTTTGCAATATGCTTGGATCAGTACTTTGAACGTATAAGCATCTGGCTTCACACAACTGTGTCTAACCATCAAAAATAGTTTCTGAACGGTCTTCATATCTCCCTCTAATGCAAAGTGATACATTAATCCAGAAAATGTCTGACTGTCTGGGCGTATTCCAGAGGAAATCATCTCCTCAAGCATGTCCATGGCATCAGAATTTCTCCTACACTTGGTCAATGTTCGTAAAAGAGATGAATACAAAAGCATTAGATCAAATTTCGATATGGGACCACATAGTTCCCTGTCATCATGAAAAACCTTTAAAGCAGCATCAGCATTCTTTGAAATACCATAGAAATCAATGATCAATTTAATGGTGCTGAAAGACAATTTAAGTCCTTCACTTCTTATTTTTGCTATGAGCCTATCAACCATATCAGCCTTCCCATGCTGAGCAAAAGGTGCCATCATTCTTTCTATCGTGTGAACATCATGAGTGAATCCTGGTTGACAAGCAACCCAACAGAAGAAATCCCAAGCTCTATCTGGAGAAGTGAAATTCCTAAGAACCTTGCAAACTAACCGATTAGTCCACACAAGTTTGGCATCTTCCAGGGCAGACACAACATCAGGACTCATTTCATTCACGGCCTTTGCCAAGGCTTTTGGGTCCAACCATGGCTTCAATTGGATATCACGAGGTATTCCATCAACCTCTTCATGGCTAGCATCTTCGTCTTCATCCTCATCCTCATCACTACTATCTTCCCAAGACGCTATACTCCTAATTCTCTTGTCTGGCAACATTTCTTGAATAAACTCCTCGGTTTCCGATAAAAATCCTGCCTCCTGCAAACATTGCAAAGCTAAAAGCATGGGACGACCAGGAAATTTGCCATCAACCCTTATTTCATGGAGCAGCATTTTGACATCCCCAAACCTTTTAGCACCAGCAAGCCCTTCCACCAAAACTAAATACTGCTTTAAAGTCCGCTTAATTCTCATAAAAGGCAACATCCTGAAAATCTCTAGTGCTGGATCCAACTTGCCCAACTTAGTCAGATGTTCAATCATAACTGTGTAAGTTCTTGAGTTTGGAATTGCTTCTTCATCAATTAGCCTGAAGAAGACCTTCACAGCCTCCAAATGCTGACCCGTCTGCCCATAAAGTTGCATAACAATATTATAAGACTCTGTGCACAAACGCTTGCCACTTTGTCTGTACTTATCCCAAGAGTCTAAAACTGCCTCCATGTCACCACATGCAGCATGCCACTGCATGAGGTTCATAAAGTTAATCCTAACACCCAAGTATTTTCCCGCATCAATATCCGCTATCAGGAACTTCAGTTCTGAGCTCCTACGTGATTTAGCTAGAACTGTTGCCAACGCATAAAGGGTGGATTGATTATGCGAGAAATGTGGAACAGTTTTGAGGGACTCAACAAGAAAAATAGCAGAATCTGCATTAGGGGTACACCTAATAGCGTGAGTGACCACAAAATGGTCTAAAAGGCGGCTATTTAAGAGAGTGGGAAGTGAGTCGGGGTTGGAACGGACACATAATCTAATAGAATCGATGAGCTCGGCTCGCCGGAGATACTGCGTAAGCTTGTTGGGAAATGGGTCGCGAACAAAGAAACGAACTTTCTGCGTTATAATGTAAAGCTGAATTTTAGCCGGAAAATGTCGAGTGAAGTTCATATCTTCCGGTCGAATTATGGCCTAAACAGCCTCCCGCACCCACTGCGGCAATTCGTCAAACATTTTGTGAGCTTGAATTAACCATCACCCGCGCAAGAAACTGGTCTCCTTACGCACAATTCTCGGAGAACCCAGACATCATCGGGCTTTGGAGAGACCTAAGTTTCAAAGTCTCTTAAGGTTGTCAGATGGGTTTTAGTTGGGTCTTAACTGGAAAAATCATAGCAGATTGTGGTCAATCCCCACGAATAGTGAACTACACAAGGAGATTAACGCTTATAACATGATATGAATTTAGTCCTAACATTTTTACGGGTATAAACATTTAAAACACATATTAAATAAATAAAAAATTTGACAACATTAATTATTTGTTAATCAAATATTATATCAAAATTATATTATTTTATATTTTAAATAAAAAGTAGAATTACTGTTACATAATTAAAATTTTAAAATTAATCAAAAAATGAATCTCACAAGTCACAAATAAAGTCATTATTTATATACTTTAAAAACACATCTTACGTGACAAAGGAGCTTATGTTTATACATTTATGCAGGGAGTTTCACTTATCAATTATCATATGATAATGACCTACTTTTTATTTAAAAAATAAAAAATAAAATATGTCAATATTGACATGACATTTAATTAAGGACAGTTAATTCTATTAAATTTCCATTTATTTTGAATGTTTTAAAAATGTAAAAATTTAATTGGAATGATTTAAAACGTTAAGGATGAAAATGTAATTTTAGCCTAATATGTAAACTACTTTAGAAACACTCCATTAACCCACCAAAATCTTTGAAATTACGGACATTATATAATATAAAACACTCTTAATATCATAGATTTTAAAATCTACTGAATTGATGTAGATTATAAACAAAATATGCAATAATATGAAAATAACAACTCTGAATTATTACATTTTGAAAAAAAAAAGAGAGGAACGATTTAAAGGAAAACAAGAACAAAAGCTTAGGGGCAGTGAGGTCATTCTCAAAATTTGAGGGTAATGTTAGGAGAAAATAATAATAATAAAGTCGGAGAACTTAGGGCTTAGATATAATTTAAATTGTTTTCTTAATGACTTCTAATATTTGATCATTATAATTATTACGTAAAATTAATAATACTAACTCTGTGTTGTGTTATTCTAACTTAGAAGATTATCTATTTTATCTTTCCATTTTAATAAATATCTAAACAATAATATGAATGAAGCATTAAAATTAAAAAAATTAAAACAAGAAATAAAAAAGCAATAATATCAATAATAAAGAAAAAAAGTGGTGTTTTAACAACCACTAACAAAATATAAATATAAAAGTTAGAAGTTAGTACTAGAAATATAAAAGTTACATTAGTTGTTAATGCAATATATGTAAAGAACAAATAAATAATTGCAGTGGAAATAATAAGAGCAAAAGATAACTGTCTTTTATTTTATTCAAATATTATGAAGCATAAAGGAGTTAAGGACTTTATGAGATGAAGGAGAGCTTGCTTGGGGTTAAAAGGTTTTATAAAAAACTGATAGCTCTATGTATTTTAAAAGATGGAAAGGAAGTCCGATCAATGTTCTGAATACTGTACCGGACTTGGTACCGGATTGGACTCTGGAACGAAATTGTACCGGTACCGGTCGATACCGGTACCGTTTCGGGATATTTTTTAAATTTATAAAATAGTCCCTAAACTTTTTAAAAATTGCAAAATAGTCCAT
>JANKOE010000206.1:11746937-11759841 GCA_026284465.1 Erythroxylum citrifolium | reverse complement strand
CGGGATTATTCCATAAATCACATCACAAAATGTGCAAAAGATGATAATTGTGAAGATTGCAGATTGTGATTTCAAAGGTTGAAGTTTATCTGGAATATATCCGCACAAGTCGACTTATACTACACAAGTCGACTTACATTATCCGTTGAAGCACACACAAGTCGACTTACACTGTGTAACTCGACTTATTGAAGAGCGGAGATGAAATTTTTATGCAAAACATTGATGTAAATCGACTTATACACCCCCACAAGTCGACTTATACACTACAACAAGTCGACTTACAACATACAACTCGACTTATAGGTCACTGTTCATCTTCATCTTCACCAGCCCATACGAAAACAACAGAATTTTCTTCCATTTTTCCTCAACTTCTTCACTTTAAAACTAACCTATTCATCTCTTCTAACCTATCAGAATCATCAGAAACTACTTAATACTCCAAAGATCACAAAACTAACATTCCAACTTTCTCTCTCTCTCTCTCTACGGTATATTTTCAAAAGTTCATATTTTCATCCACTGTATTATCTTTTATTCTTAATCTATTCTTACACTTCATTTAACTCCTATCATAGTTCAAAAACATCCATAACTGATCAAAATATAGGAGTTTACTCTAACACCAAAATAAACAGAGCATATTACATAAAACACTTCCAGCACTCTCTCATTTTTATTATTATATTATTACCTTCTCATAAATTTGTTCTAACTCACTTGTAGCTCCTCAACGCACACACAATACAAAAATCCAAGACTCATGCTTAACCATCAAACTTCAGTTATGCTGATAAATAACAGACACAACGAAAGCATGGAACATTCGGTTTTCTCAAAACCAAGATAGTGTCTACCTATTTTCCAATCTAGAGTCCATTCAACACATTGTTAAACAATTCCTAAGTCTAATTTATTCAACACCGAAACCCAACTTCACAACTCCATGTAAGCATATAAACCTTTATACTAAAAACCAAACATTAGCCAAACTACTTACTGCGTAAAGTTCCAGAGGACAAGGACAGCTTCAGTAGTTATTTGATGAAGAGAAAAGTGAAGAGAATTCGGTGAGAAATAAAAGACTATAGTGCTTCTTTTAACTAATCCTTATAAAGCCACCCGTCTACACTAGTTGCGTGTAAGTTTGCATGCAAGACAACTATTACTCAATGGCAGACCACATGTCACAATACATATAAGCCAATTGTCAAATTTTAATAGGTCTCTTAGTTTATTTTATTTTTCCTTAATCTAAAATACCTAAAAATTTTCGAAAATTCTTAAAATTTACCGAAAATTCTGAAATAATAATATGACTCTCCAATTAAATTTTCAACTCAGAATTAATTCACCAACAATTTCTAAAAATATTCAAAGTATACGAAAATTTTCAAAATTATATTAATACAGTACGAATAAATCAGAAATCTCATTAAACCAATTTACCCTAAAAATGTCATGAATGCATGCCAAAATGCTTATGCACAATTTAGCAAATATTCAAATCGCAAGCATAATACCATGAGCTTCGACGCACAGTGCAGACATTGACAAGTCAGTTGCAACAGACGATAGAGTATATGGCTAAGTTCCAACATGAGATGAAACAGTTGAAGGGGAGGGTTAGCACCTCAGACCATCCGCAGTCACCAAGACAATAGAAATGTTGTAGTCATTTGGTTTGAATTAGATTATTATGTAGAAATTAATGTTTTTATTATTAATGAAGAAAATTTTAACTTTATATGATCAATCAACTTTCTGTTTAAATAAATTAAATATATAAACAAATCAAAAAATTATGCACAGATAATTTATAATTGTTGTAATTATGCATTAATTATAAGATTATGAAATAAAATTTAATACCGAGTTTTTTTAAAAAATTAATAAATTTACCAATAGAAATTTATTTTCCGTCGGTAAAATGCATCACACTTACTGATGGTTTATCATAAACTGTCGGCAAAATGTTAAATATTTATCAACAATTTGAATCGTTGGTGGACTCATCGACCGATTACTCTAACCATCGGAAAACTCACCGAAGATATTTACCGACGAAACATCTGCACCGTCGGTAGACTCACCGATGGTTTACTCTAACCGTCAGAAAACTCATCGACAGATACCGACGGTTGTTCACACTATTGATCGTCCGATGGATATTAAACTTTGTCGGTAAATTTACCAACGGCCTCTTTAACGACGCTTATGTCCGTCGGCGAATTCCATTGCTAAATTATATTACCGACAGAATATTAACGTTTTTTGTTGGTAATGTCCGCCGCTAATTTCAACTTTTCGTGTAGTGTACTTTATTGAAAATAATTATCCAACAAGAATTACAAGACCATAGGTTGATAATAAAATTTCAAACACATGCCATATATATATATATATAAATGATAAGATCTTTTTTAGAAGTTGCAAATAATATTGAAAAATAAGTCTCCAACAAGAATTACAAGACCGTAGTTTGATAATAAAATCTCAACTACGTGCCATTCACTAGTCCTATCTATTCAGTCTTAAGTCACAGCACTGGAAACTTTTAGTAGTTCGATAACTCGTAGCTATTATATGATTGTTATGACTATTCTCAACATCCATGTACTTCAAAAAAGTATAACTTTATTTTAAGTTTATAAAATATTTAAAATTTTATTATAATAATTAAAATATCAAATAAAAATTAACATCTATTTATAAAAAATAAAATTGAATTTAAATACTATTTTTATATTTATTTTTATATTTATGTACTATAAAAAGTTCAAGGTCTTTTTACTTTAAAATACAATATTTTTAAACTTTTCACATATTTGTCAAATTTTATTTTATAATGGTTATAGTTGTCAATTTTTTTTAGTAATTATTAGGATTATTGCCTTACATATATAAATATTATTTTTATTTTTATAAGTAAAGAAGTATAACAAAAAGTTTTAAAATAATTTTATTTTGAATATGAATTATTTTTCATAATAAATATTGATTTTGTTATTAGAATTTATGAAAGATTAAGTAAATTAAATATGAGTTATAAGTTTAAATAAAACAAAAGCATATTAAATTAAAGCCCTTCACATTTTTAAAATACATACTTGACTATCTCATTTTTAACTTTTTATCATCTTCTCTCGTAATAATCTTCTTGAAAAATCAATAACATGGATTAGAAGAAATTATTTTTTATAATATATAATTAATAAAATAATAAAATTTATAATATAAAATTAAAATATATATTTAGATAACGTTAAACAATATCAATAACAAAAACATCCAGTAAAAATTTCGTTGAAGTGCGAAGTCTGGAGATGTCTAGTAGTACGCAGCTTTATCCCTAAATAGTAGAGAAGTTTCTAAATGACCCACATGATTTATTTAACGTTATACTTACTTATTAAATATAAATTTTGTAATAATCCAAATTGAACTATTATAATAAAATAAAAATATCATACAATTATATTTGTAAAAAATAGTAATTATAATTTTATATATTTATTATATAATATATTTTAAATTATTAAAACAAGATAAAATTAGTTAAAACAACAAAATTTTAATTTTAGTAGAGTATAATTTATAACCTCTATAATTCATTATGGTTTGAGATTGATACGAATAAGTTAACATAAAGATAATTTTTTTTACCGGTCCCCTATATTATAATCACCAATAGTAATATAGAAATTTAAATGATTACAATGCAAATAAATTAAAGCTTTTTTTAATTGTAGCATCAACAACATTTCAAAAACATTATATTTTCTTAAGCCGGGAATTGCTATAAAAGACCATTCATTTCATAGTAAAGGCAGGAGGCACATCTTTTGTTGCCATCAAGACAGTTTGCTGTATTTCATATCTGATATTGCTCCAATACCTTATCATAATATGTTATATGATGCCAACTTTTCAGTATAAAACTACAACGACCAGCCTGATGACAAGCATCCTCGTTGCTTATTGTTTTCTGACAAGTTTGCATTTCACAGCTTATGCTCCTATCAATCAACCACGAGAGTGCCGAGGTGGTGGCCGAAAAGGAGGAGATGGACTCATTATTATGGTTACAACGATTGCAGTTCATCTGTAAATCAGACAGGAAATGTCCCTGTCATCCTAATGTGGTCAAGGGTACTCCTGAGACCGTATTTCAGCACTGCTTGGTTTCCTTGCCTGAACCCATCTCCATAAGCTGATGAAGTATCTGACTCAATCTGGTGTTTAAAAAACTCACCTAGTTTCTTCTCAAAGTCGGACCGTTTTCCCTTCTTCGACGATGTGGAAGAAGATGAAGAAGGAGACGATGATGATGAAGATGAGGATGATGAAGCAACATCACTCCCAGGACTCGAGTATATCTCTGCCTCTAACCACATATGAGCCAGTACCTGGCAGATGCCTTCTTCAACCTCTGGACTCAAGTTTGGATAACCTGTTGGATACCAGTCATATATACTTAACAAACCGCAACATATCTGCAATATTGAGAAGGTCAAATATGGCATAGAATGAACAAGAACCTTTGAGTCGAAGCCATGCGTGCATCATCTCATGAGCTAGGATTGATCCAATCAATAACCTGTGTGTGTAGAAGTTTATATACGAAGGAAAAGTTGTGCGGAATAGGCTCTGATAAACAAACTGGACGAACTATAGTACCTTGGGAGGCCATACAAAATCAGAATTGCCGTTACTTCACATCTACGAACTAGCCTATAAGGCTCTGTCACCAAATCTATGATCCGGATGCCTGCCTCAATCCTAGGCCCCCTTGATACCTGCAAAGTTGAGTGGTATAAGTACAGATTTCAGCTCAGTCAAAAAGAGATTACCACGAAACTGAAGGGTGATTAAAAGTATGGAGTCCTGAAATGAAAAATATACAGTGGTGATAGTTTGTTCTTCTGACAAACAGAGTCCTCTGGTTTCAGGTAAGTGGTGATGACCCTGAAACGTAGAAGACAGAAAATAGAATCCAAGGTAAACCAAAAAGAAATTGAAGACAATAAAAAGGCAGATACTTCATTTCTCAGGAAAAGAAGAAGGGGGAGTGCACTATGAAAGTTTCATTGCACCAGTCTTACATTCCTTTCTCCTTCCATGGCTTCATTCAATGCTTGTCTCTCAACCAAAAGTAAGGGAATTTCTTGCTCGATTTTCATATTTAAACCTTCATAAAATTCACGAATTTCAAAATAAAGGGGCTGGCACTCATGAGTATCCAGTATTGCAGAGTCTAGGCATTCTAGGCATAGCTTGCGACCATCATCAAGTGATAGATATCTCATATCTCTGGGCTGCATAGATAGAATTTCTTCATAAGATAAGTGAACAAACCTACAAGGTGTACTTGTGGAGAACAGAAATGACGACACTGATGTTTGCCCTCTCTCACACTCTCTTTCCTCTTTTCTTGATTTTCAGACATATGTTCTTTTCACTAACCTCCATCCTCTCGCAACTACAGCAACGAGGAGTCCCATCGCGCTCATGTGAGGGGCAATACTTTTGCATCCAGAAAGGATGTGCCCTATATTCGATGAGACCACTTGGATTTGTTGGAATCTAAAACAACAGAAAGAAGAAGATCAATTGTTCAACGTTTCTGCACAGTTAAGGTTGTGCATGTGTATGTACACAAGTGTGGTTCAGAAGTTGTGACATACGCTTCCAGTAACTCACTGGAGACATCCATGTACACTTCATTTTTCTCTTCTCAAAAGAGCATTTTCAATTGGATTTGATTGCTCTTGAAATCAAGTACTTTAACAACATCAACTAAGTCAGCATATCTGATAACTTAGGTGAAAGGACCTGCTGTTGTTTACTCTTAACTAATTTATCAATCGAAACTACAAAGGTTTGTAAACAATTACGATGCTTTCTACCAAAAAAGCATTTGATACAGTTGCATATGTTAGCTCAGTGACATTATGTTTTTTTCCTACAGTTCAGCTTACAGCTGAAGTCCAATCAACGAGGACCTATTAGAGAGAGCTTAATGCAATTATCATGCGGTGCCATCCAACGGAAATGGAATGGTTGATATTGGCCTATCATGAAAATACTTACAAAGTTACTACAGACGTCACATCTTGGGTGGTGCTGCTCCCTATAGCAGGATTTGTGGTAAGGACGATTTCCAGACATAGAGAACTATCACAGACCCCAAAAAAAAAAAGGATAGGAAAAAGGAAACCTTAGTCAATGTTGTATATAAACGTACCTTGATACTGCTAACAATGAGAGAAAAAAGCGATAAATTACTCAAGAACACTGTAATTAGATCCCAAATCAAATATTCAGTTAAGTCGCATAAATTTGAACCTCGTCATCAGTTATTGGATTATTGCAAGCATGGCAGCGAAAGCATTCAGGATGCCAAACAGCACCCATGCAGTTTAAGAAACGCCCATGGCCTATCTCAGTGTTGCAACCAGCACAGATCCTAGAGGTAATACATTTTCAAAAACCAGGTCAGGGATCATATAGAATCTGCAATATGCAAAAATAGCAAAAGTTGTTATGCAAGATAAATTATACATCCGAAAGAATTCTTTTAAGCAACTGTCATCTTTCGATCACTGAAATTGCAGAAGGATGCATCAGGTAATCAGGTAACTTTGATCTTAAGCTCTCTTTCTTGTGAGTACTACAGAACATTTTCATACATATTGGCCTTCCTTCAAGGATTTGTAAAATCTTTTGCCAACTAATGAAAAGCTAAGCAAACCGTTTCATGCAACTGTTTGGGCTCTCAAACCTTGGTAGCACGAAACCAGTCTATTCCTAGGATATGATGCTTAGACTTGCTATTGATATCCTACAAATCTAATCAGTTCCTCTTACATGAGTAAGCCAATTACATCTTCAAACAGTTTCTGAAATGGCAGCTTACTGCTGCCTAATCAATTCTTCATCCAGCCAAAATGTTCATGCCATGGCAGTCTAATATCACTCTATTTATGAAAAAAGAGTTCATTCCAAAGGAAAATCACGTATTGCAGCTTCTGGCTTCCTCTGAATGCCCATTTAATATGTTTCAATGATGGTATTTCCTTAAAGATGCCTCTTATGTCTGATATAAATAGCAAACGGAATCTCAGTTCTTGTAGCACAAGTCAGTAACAGGTTCTGAAACAAATAGTTAGCCATATGAAGTATTTGAATCTAAAGAACACCACACTCAATGTAGCTATGCATAACTTACAACAGCAAAATAGATTGTTCATGCAGTGACTGTACCCGTTACTAGATGGATAGAAGAATGGATATGATGGAAATAAATTTCTAATGTCATATCGGGGCGGAGAATCGATGTTCAAGCGTTCTTGAAGATCTTTGGCAAGTTGTTCATCTTCCTCCAGTTGAGCCTTTACATGATTTTCATCTTCTTCTGATTGATGGGGCCCTTCATCTTCTTCTGTCTGGTGGGATTCATCATCTACCGAGTGGAGGGATTCACTATCTTCCTCTGACCAAGTTGAATTACTTATTTAACCACTAATTAACAATTAACTAGCATGGCGATATGAAAAAAGAACACTGCTGGAAAAAGCCATCAAGAGTTAAATCCCATCAGAAGGACATAGAAAATAAAAGATTTCCAGCAAAATGATCAAGCATTTTTACACATGGGAACAAGTGAAGACCCTTCCATTTTCACTGCCAATTTATCTTAAGTTAGTTGGTCAAGATGATTTCATAAAGTTGTACTGCAGAATCTTATAGCGAAACCATAACTAGTACCATGAAGATCAATGATGAAGAGCCATTTCAGAGGTAAAACAAACCTCCATTAGGTCATAGAAGGCAAACGTTAACAGTTCTAACCAACCCTTTCTTCAAAGGAACTACGAATAAATTAGAATAAATAAGGATCAGTGCTTACAGCTCTAGAGCTTACCAATCACCTTTTTGCCCTTTTGATCTTCTTCTGACAGGGAAAGTGCAATAGCACAAGCAATCTCTTCTTTGTCAAAGTCTGATGAATTATCCTACATCCAATGTGAAGTTAACTTGCAAAAATTAATAGAAACATGCGATGACACAAGTCTTGCAGAAGTTACCCCATTATCAAGTTCACCTAGCCAGGATAGGCAAGCCTGATAAATAAGCCAATGAAAAAAAGAAATACAAAGAAAAAGGATAGGTCAAGATTACCAGTGATCGGCGAGGCTCATCCCAATACCCATGGTCTTCATACTTTCCCTGATACTGGCCTTTATTGGTAGAACCTTTGAAAATCTTGGTCAACCAACCCATGATGTGAAATTTTCCTCAATAGTGGACTGGTGAAATTAGGTCTGTCAGGAAAAAGTTATGAATCCCACATTGATCTACAATGACAAATAACAATCAGGAAAAGAAAATCTGAACTTTCACTGCCAGTTAAAAGAAACAAATTAAAGCACTTTCTCCCGAGAAACTTTCTACTCATGAAATTGGGTATAGAACCAATAGGCAATCCTTGGTTACATTTCGATTCCGATATTAAATGCTTGCTCTAGTTTTGGTTGTTTTTGAAATCAATCTATTTCTAACACATCAAAGGCCGCAGTAGAAGTGCATCCAAGTGTTGGTAGTGTTGGTGTTTTTGCATCAAAAGGCAAAGAACACTAACAAAACTGCATGACTCACATAAGCAATTAGTGTATGTTCATAAGCAAAGCAAAAATTCCTACAATAGATTGGAGGAGGGATTGACATACCAAAAGATAATCCGTAGAACAAACTGGTTATGCCAACACGTTTCAGATTAACGGGTCTCTGATAAATTCAGAACAAACCAATCTACAGACCATCACTGATTACCATACCTCACACAAAAGTTTTCTGATGAGAAAAATTCAGGTTGAAAACAAATTGAATCCTGATGAAACAGTTGTCTTTGAACTTCACCAACATCAGAAATACTATATCGTAAAACAGAACCTCACCTGCAATAGTACTTGAAGAATCTGCAGTATAATCCAGGATCAAATTTATCACCCGATTCCCAGGTGGACGGCCACCATAGATGAATGACGTCAGAATAGCATATTTCCCATCATAAACAAACTGCAAAAAACCCTGCAAAATATTCCACCTTTATCGCCAAACAAAATCAGATTAAAGAAAAGCAATTTTTTCCTTCCATGAAAAAGATAAGATACAAAAAGAGACAACAGAAAAGCTAAAGAAAGGACTTGAATCCTACGCAGCTCACCAGAATAAAAGGGGATAAAATGCCAACCGTACTAAGCTTTTATGGATTAGATCATCTATATGGAAGACCTTCCTTTAAGATGGTAAAGACTCCCAACTTTAAGACGGAGAGGGAGTGAGAGGAATCAAAAGGCTCTCTTGGGTCAGGGTGGGTGTAGCTTGTTGAATTCTAGCAGTTTCTCCTTTTGCAAGTGGGTCCTCTGGTGATTTTCCACCACAGCCTGCTAAATGTCAAAAAATCCATTAATCTTTCTTGTTGAAAAAGTGAAATTAGAGCGTGTGTCTGTCTGTGTTTGTTCTGCTTCAACTTGGCTTTGTATGCACTTGGGATTGGAAGTGCAAGTGTAAGATCTTCCAGCCAGTGTTAAAGTCAAGGCAATCTTCGTACCTTCTACTCGCGAAAAGCCGCCAGCTTTCCAAAATTATCAGGTCCTGATGTCTCTTTTTCATTCTTTGTAACAAGGACAACAATAATTGATGATAAGTATCAGGAATTAATTTAGTTATTTTTACCGACATCATTAAGCAAGTTTATTTTTGTCTAACTAATTCTTACAGCCGTCCTTTGTGTCTGTTATCTTGTCATTTTTGGCTCTTTGCACAAGTGAGGCATCAATTATTATCAGTAAAATTGAAAGCTTACCAAACATCACCACTTACAAATTATGACGTCTTAGAAGTTTGTTTCTTAATTTACTTCAGCCAACCGTCAAGAGCAACAAAATATGCTTTATTATAAAGTAGTGTGGGGTGCATTTGGATGCTAAAATATCTCTCCATATTATAAATTATTTGTTATTATTGAATTTTTAATATAGGCAAAGTGTAGAATCTACTAATAAGAATTGAGCTTGGGTCAACCATTGTCCAAATAACTAGAACTAGTTGTTTGGATAGTGGTTGACCAAGCCCAATTCTTGTTAGTAGATTCTACACTTTGCCAATATTAAAAATTCAACATGGTATCAGAGTCTTTGTGACCAAATGGTCGTAAGTTCAAATCCTACTACCTACTTATTATTCAGCACAAGGTAAAGTAAGCCTGTGCAAGTTTTAAGCCTAAAGGGCTTTCACTTGAGGGGGTGTGTTAGTGAATATATAAAACCAATTAAGTTGGTCTCACACAACAGCTTAAGCTATTGCAGTGAAACGGTCACTTAACAGTTATTCTTCAATATTCCAAATTTTAATTTTAAATACAGGTGCATTTTTCTTCTCAAGAATCGAAGTCACCGGCATTGTTTTCTTCTTTATTGCCTAGTTAGAATTTCATCCTCCTCCTTTTCTTAAATTCAACAGTATCTCTGAAGGAGCCATAGATTCAAGTAAATAATAAGTTCTGACATCACTTTGCACTGGGCGTTCAAGATTCAGCATGTGGGACTGTGCAACAACTCTGATGAGAAGGATCCTGATTTTCCCGAAAGACATTGGGGGGCTACCAAATCAAAGAATTGTCTACCACTTTCGTTCCCAAATCCCAACTCAAATAAGTTAAAAAGCTCTCAACTCAACATGTGGCGTGTTCCCTGTCATCCACCGTGAGTGCACAGTGAAGCAACCAACATTGTGGACTGGCTTGCAGTTGCACTGTTCTGCTTCCCCAATTTTCTGGTATGACTGTCATTAAAAGAAAGTAGATTTCTTGAAAGGGAAAATGGGCGATCATGTGGTTACTGGTAAGTGATTATGGCATCAGCTAATTACATTATCAGCATTTAGTTGACAGTATCTCTTTATTTAAAGATATTTAATAAAATTAACTATTTATATATATAATAACTTATAAAAGTATGACTTAAAAAAAGAATTTATAAGAATAAGAATATTATATCTTAGCATTTTTTGAATTTATTATTATTATTATTATTATTATTATTATTATTATTATTATTATTTTCTTTCTCCGTGTTAATCAAGTTAATGTTTGATAAAAGAAAAACAATAATAAAATATGAAAGTTTGAGTAATTTATAACAACTTTTGGACATAATTATTTTTTTGTCCTTTAATTTCTTAGCCACCAGAGCAAAACACTTCTCGTAAGAGTATTTTCAAAAACAATCGATTAGGTTCAATCCGTTAACCCAATCAGTTGATTACCAAATATGATTATCAGTAGTTTCACATAATCAAACTACCGTATACCTTTCAATCTAAAAAAAATAGCTAATCCGTTATTTATCAAACAAAGCCTATGTATCAGTCAGAATCTACAAAGAAAAATGTAAGCATATGTTCTCTTTTAAAAATGTTTTAAAATCTCTCCCTCTCTAAGATTTTCAGAATATTAGTCTTAACAAAAAATATATGATCCATTATTATTGTTGAAATTTGAACATTAAAAATTCAGAATTTTCCCTAATTACAAAATTTCTGTTTATTAATATGTCGTTGACAAATAAAGAGATTGTTATAACCAATAATATTTCACATATAAGACAAAATTGTATTATAAGTGCAGCCTTAAATACGCTATGCCCCTTCTTTTGATCAATGCAGGGACGGAGCTATGTTATAGGAGAGGGGGGCCATGATCCCTCCTTTTAAATATATATATATTTTTAAATTATTTATATAATTAAAATTTTTAAAATTACAAATATAAGTGACCCCTCTTAAAATTGAGTTGAGTTTGGCTCCGTACCTGAATCTATATACATCCGTGAATGGTATTATTTGGGTTAATTGATTTTGTTTACATAATTTTATTAGATTATAGTTGTCATCTGACAAGAACATAAAGCCGCTACTTTTCTGATAATCCAAATAATTTCCTTACACGTAACAGCAGAAGACACATGACCCCTCTTGTCTCCCACGCTTCAAGTTGTTTTTATCCATTTGTCTAAGTTGGGTCCAGGGATGACTTAAACGCAGTTAAAATAGTGATCTATACAACAAGTGTGAACTCAATGTCAGAAATAGCAAGAAACTCCCAAAAATATTCATAAAAGGAGCACCGTGAAACCAAAGCTATAACGTCTGACAAAAGAATCATCAGAAGGTGCTAAAATAAACCCATGGTGGTTGAAATATGACGCTTGTAGATTTGTTCTGATACAGAAAAACCTGTCAGTATTTGCTAGATGTGGATGAGGTTGTCATCTTTGATCGTGGGCCCTGGAATTTTTCAGCGCAATATTGGATAAGAACATATTTATTGTAATGGACATAGTGTATAAAATTTGGCAGCCGGCTAATTTGAAGAGTTTAATAATGTCCATGAATGTCAACTTCGTTGCCACTCTGTCAGGTCATGATCTGACGTTGGATACATAGGAGTCAGATTTACGAGTGTGGCAGAGATAAAAGATTCCCTTCTAGTCAATAATGGTAAAAAGGAAACAAAGCTATAGTAAATGTATGGTTTGCCCAAAATTTTCTTTCCAAGAGGTTTTTTTTTATTACATTAGGTATCTTAGTTTAGCTAGACTAATCCTAAGCTCCTACGATCCCAATCCAAAAGTCTAGAGGATGTAAATCTGAAATTCCAAGATCCCTACGTAGCCTGTACACTTTTGCGCACAAGGAGTCTTCACATACTTGATTGTTCAGCTGATGATTGATCACTGGCTCCCCCCTGCTCAGTATCAGGTTCCCATCAGCTCCCAGGTTCCCTAGTAGCTCCAACTCCCACACTGCCGCTGGAAGCGAGGCGTCTGTAATTGAT
>JANKOE010000206.1:11716888-11731372 GCA_026284465.1 Erythroxylum citrifolium | reverse complement strand
TATAGAGTGTGAAGATGAGAACAAAAGAAATAAAGTAAAAGTGGGAAATTGAAAAGAAAAGTGAAAGAAAAGGAAAAGAAGGGTAATAATATTATCTCGAAAAGGGTGGAGCCATTCCATGAGGATGGTAGTCCCTTGTTAATGTAATCAACTGCTTCTCCCCAAGAAACTCGAAAAGGGTGGAGCCATTCCATGAGGATGGTAGTCCCTTGTTAATGTAATCAACTGCTTCTCTCCAAGAAACTAGATTTTCTGTCATGTTTTACTCTGTCTTATTCTATTTAATGGAATCTCAATCATTTATTTTGCAGAACCCACATGAGCTCCATGCAGGTCCCACATAAATAAATATGGCTGAGATATATTGAACACAATAAGACACCATAATATTAAACAGAGGATCTGGACTCTTTCTTAAATCTCCTATTTGTTTACCTTCATCTTCCAATGGTGTTTAATTATCCGATCTCTATTTCTAGGTATTAATAAAATCTTAGATAAAGTAGTATGCAACATTTGAAATCGCCTCCTACCAATTTAGAATATTGTATTATTAAAATTAAAATTGTTAATTATTATTATTTAATGTGACTAGTCTTACCCCACCCCTAATCAAAAGCCAAGCATATAGAGACTCGAAGCTTTCTTTCTCTAGTGGCTATTAAAGTGAAAAGGGGGAGGTCTCCAAAATGTGTCCTTGTCACCATTATTTTAATTCGTTTGGTCTTTATGCAATTGTTTTACTTAGTCCACAATCACACATATTTCCACAAACTTATGTACAATGTCGCATCATTTGATCACAATGGTGCATCAATTATCATATACGATTAAGTTCCTTGGAAAAGAATTATGATGGTGACCCTTATCTTGTCACCTACACTGACTCATTTCTTACGTTGTCTAGTTGTATTATTTATCACCAGTCAATGTTTTTATAGGTTAAAACAATCCTATACGATGATGCCTTCCACGTAGGAACTGATTATATGCCACAAGTTTGCTTAAGTTTGACTAGTAATCAATCCCCCCCCTGGACCGTCTATTAAACTATCAAATTGGCAAGACTAAAGCGATAGCTTATATATTCAGGCAATCGATTGCAAACAAGAAGTTAATTAATCATTTCATCAGTCTATTCACTTGAAGAAATTAAGTCGAGAAGTACAAGTTGTTTAATTTATTATCGATATAAAAGCAAGATCCAAGTTACCTTTGATGGTGTTAGTGTATGCATGTCTATGTTTCCTTCTACTGATCTACACTTCAATTCTCATATCTCATTGATAGCCTACAGTTTCCTTTAAGAGCTTTATTACGATTTTTAAGTGCCTTTAGTTGTCCCGTTGTCCAAAACTACCAAATTAATACTTAGATGAGTTGTGCGTGACAAGAACGTAACGGCGCCTCCATTTTTATACAAATCGTGTTTCTTGCATATTATTTTAACACACTTCTCATGCTATACTTGTCAACAATTTTTGGATTTCAACTTTTTGGAGCAATAGAAAATACCGGCGAGGTTTTTAAAATAACCAGAATTGGGTAACTGCAAGAGGATCAAGAGGCTAAACCCTAGACCAAAAGATAGCAATAGAGTTTTGTTTGGTGAATATCATTATATATCTATATATATATATATCTATATATGTAGACAGATAGTACCTACGGATCTAGACTACCTCTTAAGCAAGGAAATGTTGGTTAAGGCATTACATCATTAGGTGAGGGTTTCCCGTTTTATAATGAGTAACTTTTGAGTCGATTTCATATACAAACAAGCAACTAAGTACAATGACAGTGCAATTGTTCACTTCTTTTTGGAAAGTTATGTTGAATTTTAATATTGGAATGTCTTTTTCTTATCCCATTGTTTGGTGGGTATATATATAACGAAGCATAAGGAGATAGCTAGAAAAAATTAAAGTCACCAAACTATTTGGATGGCCATATGTCTAAACATGTGGAACACGGTCATTACTAGTTTTATTTAACCGGAATTATAATCATGTTACATGCAATCAATGTCTTGCTTAATCGTAACGAACCTAGTTAGCTTAGTGAATCCATCTCAACACAAGAAAACAATTTATTTCAGGAAAACATTCTTTTTCTTACACTTCCTATAGATAAATTGGACTCTGCAGAGTAGGATGTACAGGATAATCCCACACAACTATGTTTTGAAACATAGGGTTTAGCAATTGTTAGAAATCAGTTCATATCCATAAGAAAAGTCAAAGTAAGATCAGTACAGACTATAAACGCAGATCACCTGGTGAAGTCTCTTTCCCATATACGTAACACCGCCATTTGGTATGATACTATAATTCACAATCACTGCTCTAATCCAGAAAGAAAACCTACCATCAATATGCTGAGAATGGTCATGCTTGGTGCAAATCGTTGACCCAACTCAGACTTATCTGATCATTATTCTTCTCCGACTAACATTGATGGCGGAATAATTACTCGAAGGATGCCGCGATATAAGTACCTTATTGGTTTTAGTTGCTTGTAGTATATAAGTTTTCTTTTCTCAAAATCAAGATATTAATCCTACTTAAATTCTCCAACTTAAGGTTTTAAAATAATTACTGCATCTCATATCAGTACAGAAGACATGGTTTTCCCCTTTAATTAACATTGATTTTCAAGATATTTTTTCATCTTTCTTCTATTTTTTATTAAAAAATATTTATGCATCGTATATAACTTTGTATTCAAAATTTTTTTCTCCCACGTCACTACCAATTATTTTATCAAGGACCGGCACCAATTATATTTATAGTTAAATCCTAAGCTTAATATAATACCTTGGTCATAGCTGACCCACAAGGTACAACGACCACATTTCAAGATTAAGAAAAGTGACGACAAAGTAAACACTACTAGTGAAGTCGAGGGAATTACTATGGTTGGTACTCACTCTCAAAAACCCAAAAACCTTTAAATTGAGTTTAACAAAATATTTTAATTAATAACTTTATATAAATTATTAAAATTAAATTTAACTCTATCTTCATTATTTGAACTGTTTTTTATTAAATATAATTCGATGTTAATTTCGTTAATAACTACCATTAATTAAGTTAGTGGCAAAATGTTAAATTTGCAATAGGTCTACGGGCTCATATAAGAAAGAAAGTTAAATCACACACAAACTCAAGTGAGATTCTATCCTAAAACTAATTGGCAATAAGTGGAGTAGCCTACTAGGGTTATATGTTAGCCTTCTTTTCCTTTTTTTTTTCAATATAGAACACTCACATGTAGATATTCTTAATACTCCCCCTCACATGTGAGCCCCTTTTTAACTTGGGCAATCTAGAGAAGTACGTAAGCAATCCTCATCAAGGCTCGACTTCTAGTTCAGGTCAAATAAGCTCCATCCTAGGACAAACAATACTGTTGGGTCACTTTTTCCATGCATACTTGAAATCCTTCTTTAATTGTTTAAATGATGGGCTCTTTTGGGGCAAACAGTAGGTCAAGATCTTTATGAGCTCTGATGCCATGTCAAATTTGCAATGAACCTACGAGCCCACATGAAGAGGAAAGTTAGACCACACATAAGTCCAAGTGAGGTTCTATCTAAAGTCAATTGGCAATAAATAAAGTAACCCATTAGACTTATATGTTAGTTTTATTTTTTTTCCAGAAAAAATAGAATTGTAGCAAAGAGGGATTTTATTAGTCTATAATTGATTCTTCTCACTCTCGTACGATTGCAAGCCTAAGAAAGCTATATATAGATTAATACTATATAGCTGTTGTAGAAGACAAGGAAGAGTATATAGCTGTTGCATAAGATAAGAAAGGAAAGATTACTATTTTATCTTCACTAATATTGCAACTAAAATATTAAAATGAGATATCGATCAGTGCTATCAATTAGTTGGAGTTTCCTTTATCTAATGAACTACTAATTCCATGGGAATTTGTTGCCCTTTGGAAGTCCTTGTCACCAACCATATCATCCTTATAACTCCATGATTTGTCCTTATCACTCCACGGACACACAATATTAGTGCTAAGATGAGGTTGTAGGTTGTTAGTATCTTCGATGTGGGATACTCACATGTAGGTATTCTGAATACTTCCTAACGACTCCTTCTTATATGAATTATTTATTTAATCTATGGGACATATGAGTTTAATAAAAATAATAAGAAATAAACTTTTTTCACCATTTTCTTTACAATTTCTTAATAAATGCTAAATATACTATATTTTTAATCCCATATAACTGCATTTTGCTTGTTTGTTTGAGAGTTTCTTATTATTTTTAGTACTAAACTTTGTGACTGACCATGTAAACTTCATAAACATTAATTTCACACTATAAAATGAAATTATGAAGAGAAAACAAGAGGAGTACATAAGAGTTTTGTAGGAGGCTCAATTTACTCTTGGGAAAACATATATTTATAGCTTAGGACAATAGAAAGAACAAAAAACAATCAAAGAAGCAAAAATCACACTTGAAGTTGATCTCCATCAATCTAAAGTAGATTTCATGAAGATCAAAAGGAATTTCATTATGTCTTTTTTAGTTTGTTAGTTTTCCTTTGGTTTTGATGTTATAACTTCTATGATTATGAATTAAAATTTTGTTAGTATCTAGTTTAAATGAACCATGAGATAGATCTTGTAGTGATTTTTTAACTTAATTCATTTTTTAGTTTCATTTAGATTCAATTATGTGTTCTTAATTATCCTTGAATTAATATTGCTACTATAATATTTCATGTATGATTTCATGCAATTGAAATTAAGAAATCCTTTTGTATAAATAGATTTATTATATTTGAAAGAATTTGCATGCAAATCTAGACTCTAGATTTGGGTCAAATATAATAGTAAAATTCATGAATCAATTAGTGCAATCTTAAGGGTTTAAACTAGAAAAAGATTTAGTTAATCAACTGAAAGTTAGGTGTTAATAGTCTTGAGAAAGATATTAACATAGGATATAAATTTCCAAGGTCTAATAAACTATATATTAAATTGAATAGTGAAATCATAATTGCATGAGAGGTCCTAAGGGGATCTGAAATCTAGGTACCATTGTTTTTTTAGATTGTTAGGAGTTTAATCTTCATTCTAGTTAGTCAACTGTGTTGATTTATTTTTGTTTATTATTTTAAAATTTACATTTGATTTGTTTCATCACCATAATTTGTTATATTAGATAATAAAAAGATATTCTAGTCTTCGTGAGATCAACCTAGACTTGCCAGTGCTAACTATAGATAATTTCTGAAATGTTAGCCTCCCTACCACTCCAATTGCCATCACCATTTGAAACTCAAACTGACTTCTTCTGTTATATAAAAATTCTTCAACATCTTCCATTTACAATAAAAATTAAAAACTAATTAATAAATTAGAAATCACATATAAAATATTTAATAAAAATTTAACATACTTTTGTAAATTTATTAACCCACTTACTTGAATTCTCTTATCTATTAAAAACTCCATGTGCATGTTTATAAACATGATTTTATATGTGCAACATCCCAGATCACCCGCTTATAGATATTGTCCGCTTTGGGTCTTGACCTAGCTAAGCCGTTACGGTTTTGCTTTTCCTGAGGCCTTCTTAGGAGGTCACCCATATTAGAACGACTCTCACCTAAGCGCATTTAACCTCGGAGTTCTGATGGGATCTAGTCCACTAGGCCATGAAAAATACGTCTGTAAGGGAGAGATATCCGTACCCTTATAAGGCGTACTTCGTTCCCCTCTCCAACCGATGTGGGATCTCATACTTTCCACCCCTTTAGGGCCCAGCCCTCTTTGGGGTTCAGCCCAACTGGCACAACAGTTCGGTTACTGGCTCTGATACTACTTGTAACATCCCAGATCACCCGCTTACAGATATTGTCCGCTTTGGGCCATGGCCTAGCTAAGCCCTCACGGTTTTGCTTTTTCCGAGGCCTTCCCAGGAGGTCACCCATCCTAGAACGACTCTCACCTAAGCACAATTAACCTCAGAGTTCTGATGAGATCTGATCCACCAGGCCATGAAAAACGCGTCTGTAAAGGAGAGGTATCCGTACCCTTATAAGGCGTACTTCGTTCCCCTCTCCAACCGATGTGGGATCTCACAATATGAGCACATAATGATGTACATAAAATTGAAAGAGACGAAA
This sequence comes from Erythroxylum citrifolium, assembly GCA_026284465.1. Classification (NCBI taxonomy): domain Eukaryota; kingdom Viridiplantae; phylum Streptophyta; class Magnoliopsida; order Malpighiales; family Erythroxylaceae; genus Erythroxylum; species Erythroxylum citrifolium. Next base: position 11,725,211 of record JANKOE010000206.1, on the reverse strand, counting down.
CTCGTAACTTTCTCTTGAGGCTTAGGTTCATCATGAAAGTCGCAGTGAGAAAAAAAGCGATGAGGAAGAGATAGAGCATCCTTTATCTTCTTCAAAATTTTCAATATAAAGTTGCACAGCATAACAAATTAAACTTAATTAAAAAAACCCAATACAAAGGTGTAGAAGATAAAAGAATATTTGAGAATTAGATTAGAGATGAGACTAAATGGTGGATTTGAAACTTCCACCATTTAGTAATATCAAATCAAAATAATTATGAATTTGAATCTTCATCTAATTAATGCAATATAAATAGATTTTATGCTAATCACTTACGCTAATCACTGACCATAATTTTCAATGTAATATTGAGGAGTTTGAACTCAATAATTAGTCTCTAAATGAGATTACATATTCTTATCGCTTGAAACTAATAAGAGGCAAAAACGGTGCTGATTGTGGAATCAATTCCTATAAACTTAGAGCTTAATATTCTTAGTAAAAAGGAAATATATTCCATGCAAATTAACAGTCATATACTGATGTATACCTACAACCAAGTTTGTGACATAATTAAATAAAGGAATTCTAGGAATAATTACTTTATATTTTGATAAGTATATCTAGAGTTTTAATATTAAAGATAAAATTATTAGAATAATTACTATACAATTAAAATTATAATAAGACCATAATTATAAGATTTTTTACAATTATGTATTATTCCTAAGTTATTTTTAGTTATAGTTTCATCAAGATTGGATATTGATGAAATAGTAAAACTAACATAAATTATGTTTCTTTCTTATAAAAAAGTAATTAATCTCATAAATTAAAGTATAAAAGTACTTAAACAAATGTGTGGGTGTTTACTAGAGAATAAGTTTACTGAACTGTCCTTATTATGAGAATCCCAAATGGAATATTACTTATGTGTCTATATATTTTCTTATTATGACGGTTGTATAATTGATCCTTAGTCTTGAGATTATCAAAGTATCTCATATGAGAATTATTATATTTTGATGTTACTTAAGACTTATTCTATTTAGGATAGCTCAGTTGATAGTACTTAGATATAGTATGAATCATATGGAGATAGTTAAGTAAGTCAATAAATGATTTATTACTCTATAATAATTAGAGAGAATATTATGTTGTTCTTGATTAGTAGTGACTTAAGGAATTATTTTGCTATATAGTGAATTGAGATTTGAAAAGGTGTTCTAAAATGTCAAGTATATATCAATTAATAAGTAGCAAGGATGAACATGATTGGATTTAAAAGAGTAGACACTATGCTCATACTTTGTATCTAATTAGAATATTAGATGACAAAAGAATAAAATTATACATCATAACTTTGCGTGGATAGATTGAGTTAAACTATTTTGACTTTCTAATATTTTAGAGATTATAATATGTTGCTAGACGTCCGTTTTGATTTATGATTATAAATTATTTAATTAAAGAATTAAATATAAATTAAAATAGTTTTATGGATTAGAATTATGATTTATAATTATTTTCAACATATTAAAAACCTAATGGGTTATACATAGAAAAGTAGTTAAAAAGAGAAAAATTAAATTAAATTAAGTTCGACTTAATTGTGAAGTTTGGGAAATATCATGACTAAAAAACTTAATTATAATTAGGAAGTTTAATTTGAATAAGAAAGAAACTCTAGTAATTTTTTATAAATAGGAAAAGGCACAAGGGAGCTAACACTTCTACCTTTTCCTATCAAGTATTGAAGGGGCACTTGGTTCAAATTAGGTCATAATACAGGAATGAGAATGAATATAGGAAGGAATGAGAATCGATATAATCATTATAATTATGATAGTTGGTCAGAAGAAAGGAATGATTACTATTACTATTGATAGTGGTTGGTTTGTTGAAAATATTAAAAAATAAAACTTTGTTGAAATTTTGTTTTACATCAAATTTTAATATATTTTAATTAGTTATATTTAATTGCTAAAAAAGAGAAAATATAATTAATTAATAATATTTTAATATCATATTAATTAATTATATTGCAATTAGTTAATTAATTATATTGTAATTAGTTAATTAATTATATTATAATTAATTAATTATATTGTAATATTATTTTAATTAAATATATTGTAATTAATTAATTATATTTAATTACTAAAAAGATTTTTAAAAAAAGAAGATGAAGGGAGTGTCATAGGTGTGACAGTCCCTCCTGTTACTCAAAAATGGTTTTCATTCCTCTCATGCTTGAGGAGTATCGAGCAATCCTCCAAAGTTAAGTATCAAAATATTGTCCCTATAATGATAATATATAACTAACCACACTTTTTTCATTCCATACCCATTGAACTCTTTCCAAACCCACCAACCAAGTACCTCCTGAGTTCTGTTTCTCTATTCTGTATATATCATTAAATGTTGGATTCGTGGATTGCTTGTGGATGATAGTTCGAAAAAAGTTATGTTGGGACCCGAATCAAGTATGTTTCAACCATTTTATTTATAATTCGTATTTTTAAATTATTCAATTAAAGAGATTCAATCGAAAAATCGTAAAAAGAATTTATTTTTGCTACACTTGTGATTGGATCACGATTATTCACCTAGCATTATACAAAATAAGTAGAGTTTATGTTGACCATCAACTATATACATTTATAGGTAATAATGGTAAAGAAATTGATTATAAAAAATTTACATGTAATGACCTACATAGTTTTCCATGCACGGGTATATTACTCTATAGTTTTTTTATATTATTCAATATTCATATAACAATTACTAAAGACAAGATATATAATACCATTATAATTAAAAAAACATAAATTGCCTCATAAAAGAAAGGACGAGGGCCATGCCAAAGCATTGAAAAGCGAAAAGAAAGTAAGAAGCATTTATGAAACACTACAACAAATAAGGCTATCGACGACGAATTCAATCGTCGGTAAGTATTACAAAATCGTGTGAAATCATAATTTGCGATGAAAAACAATCATTGTCCTAATGATTGCTAAATCTGGGTAGCAAAACAATATCTGCAACATTTTTTTGAAATCGTCGTAGAAAGGTTTTGGATACACAATATATTCGTCGGTAAAACATATAACCAACAAGAGCAAAAAATGTCGTACATAGGATTTTGCGTCATATATTTTTCATAGATAAAGGTTTTTAGCTACAAAACTGTAGTCGTAGGTAAATATTTTTACTAACGATTTTGTTTTTGTAGTAGAATAGTTTTAGCTACTAATTTTTTGTTATAAGTAAATGTTTTTATAGTCGTTATTGCAATCGTAGATAATAATATTTTGTGACGATTTTATTTTAGTAGCTAATACTTTTTAGTGACAAACATTTATTTTTTAATTTAAATTTTATTATAATTGTCAAAAACAAATTTAATTTAATTTATTACAATTTTAAGACAATTTAAAATATAAATTAGTTACATTTTATAATTAATGTTGGTGACATCTTATTTAAATAATAATAAATTGAAATAAAATAAACATTAAAAATGGAATGCATTTTATTAAAAAAATAATTACAGGTTAATTACAAAATTTGAACAAAATTTATAAACAAACTAAGACCCCTCATCGTCATTACTACTGATAGTTTGAACCAAGTAATTGTTTGACCATCCTTTTAAGCTTATTCACTTCTTTTTTTTACGATCTAACTTCTCTTCTGTACATTGTAACTTAGTCTTCAGTGATTGGTTCTCCTCTTGAAGCGTTGTGATATCTGCTGGTCATAACGAAGATGCACCAACAAGCTTAGGGCCATGCTCAAGACCTTTGATATACCCCGATCTTATGCCAAGAACATTGTTGTAAATGTCATCGACACTGGGTTGATTCCCCTGAGACAATGATGTCTACAACAACTCCTGCATCTTGTCCTACAATTTAAAACACAAAATCGAGTTAACTAAAAAATTATTACTTAGTATTACATACAAAAATAAAGTGTAATATTAATTATTTTGTACATACATAATTACTTTAAGCCTCTTCAGACGTCCAGCCTTCACCTTCCTTGTAGTGTGTTAGCTTGTACAGTGTGATTCTATCACACTCTTGTCCTTAGAGTTGAGTTTATCTCTATTATATGAATTTAAAAATTTAGAAGATAATAGAATTTATTGTATTAAGAAACATAATAATAAGTTGAAAACGTTACACTTACAAATTCTTGTCGGATGACGAAAAAATGATTTGGAGAGAAGTAGTTATGAAATGTATAAACAAAATTAGTGGAAGGGAATATGAAGAGAAATAAAACAAACTTGAACCTTCACAGAGGCCTAATAATCACATATGACACTCCAATTTTCTGGAGTCACCTGTTCCAGAACATGTCTCCTTGCCTTTTTATCGGAAGGGAAAGACTGATAATATTTATGAAGTCTATATCGATGATCCTTCGGCCTTTGTTTCAACAGTAAACTAATACAGCTTGAAACTTCAGGCTTGTCGATATCAACGATATTAAGCTTCATCTGTGAAGAACACATATAAGTTAACTTACTATTTTTGTTAAGTAAAATCGCAATACATATAACAAAATGAATTGAAATATTACCGAAACTTTTTCCAAAGTATTTTGGAGCAAGTTGTCTTCCTTCAACTGCCTAGCATGCTGAAGGCAAGGCAATTCATTCCTCATAACAACGCCTAACTCACTGGACAATTTTACAGATTGGATCTTATCCAGAGGGTGACGTTGCATAGGGTCAATGGTCACAAACAACTTGTTGTTCATTGCAACATTCATCTGTTGCAACTCAGCTCCTTTTGTGATACTTGTACCTCGTTTTCTAATGCCAATATTGGAACTTGAAAACAAAAAAATCATAATAAGAAAAATGCACTAAACATGTAATGAGTAATTTCAGCATTAATGTAAATATGATTGGTTAACAATAACAGGCCTGAAGATCCCTCAGCACTAATAGACGATGTTGGTAAAGGTTGTTAGTGACTGTCTTCATTCGAGGATGCAATTGTTGGTTGTTGAACTATGGGGTAGGATTAAGTTGGTTGTTGTGAGGGAGGAAGTTCTTCGGTCATTGCCACCCCCTTTTTCTTGTTTCTACCAGGTGTCATTATATTGAACAACTAAAACGAAATATAAAGAAAACGCATAATCTTAACTCAAAGATCAATATTCCACATGAATATAAAGAGATTAGTAGTCAAATACTAAACATTCAGCATAACATTCCGCCTAAACATAAGTGAAACATTAAAAATATGCATCTAGTCATCGTAAATTAACATAAGTAAAACATCAACAACATAAGGCAATTATGAACATAAAATTTCAATAAATATAAACAATTTATTTACATTCAATCATCATAATCAAGATTTTGAAAATCATCATCATTAAGTACATTATCATTAGATTCTTCATCACTAATATATTTGAGAAAAGTATCGTCATTGTTATTTAAGTCATCCTAAATATAGTCTTCATTTGTTTGTAAGATAAGATGGGCTTGGATTTCATCTACTTGAACTATGTTCGGATCGACATCTTTGCTATGAAATGATGATATATCTACATCTTCTACTGGAATGCCTTCGTTATTGAACTCCAATCCAATTTCTTGATAGACTTCATCTGCATCCTCATCCAATTAACCAATATCCCTTTCACAAAAATCAAAGACATTCCATTGTTGAAACTTTTGAACAACCTTCTAATTGCTACCCAATACAGTATCGTTGATGTAGAAGACTTATGTTGACTTGACTTGCAAGGACAAAGGATCATTATCATACCATGTCTTACTAACATTTATGCTAGTAATATGCTCGTTCACTTTCATGTCAGTTAGATCAAACCTTTGTATTTAAGTAGAACAACCTTCTTATCCTTAATGTAGTGCAACTCTATTATTTCACATATAACACACAAAAGTTAATGAAATTGTCATCATGACACCCTTTAATGACAACCCCACAAATTTAACTTCTAACTTGATTATCTCGATCTTGTATATGAAATCTCACCCCATTAACAATGCAGCTTATGTATTTATTGCCATAAATATGAGATCCACATGCCAAACTATATAATGTTGTTGTCGCTTCTTGCACGTTACGATTTGTAATCGTATCATCTGTATGATGAATTGAAAACAAATATGAGGATGAGACACATTATCATATTTTCATAATATGTAATCAATATGAAACTTACTCGATATCTAAACCATGATATAAACTTCTGCCTATGTATTTCTTCAACATTAATAATATCTTTGCTGCGAATTGTCTCTTTGTGGTCTCTATTTAAAAAAGACAACGACAGTAAGATCTCAGAGTGAATGAAGAAAATTGTAATATGATTGTTTGAATGAAAAGGAATATACGTACTCCATGTATATATCAACTTTCTCGCAAATGTTCAAAATATACCAATAGGTGATTTTGAATTCATCTTTAGCTAATTCCACATATTTACCCACACTAAGTGACCGAACTTTTTGGGAGAAAATAGACAACCCACGTTCGCCATGAAAATCAAAGTTACGTTCTGGTCTATTAAATCATATCTCCAGATCAGTTAAGTACATTGAACAAAAATTCAAACATTCATTTGCTATATAAGGCTCTGCAATAGACCCTTCTGGTCAAGCTCTATTACGTACATAGCGCTTAAGAGATCATAAAAACCTGAACATAATCAGTTATGAATTTAAGAATTGTTACAAACGAATAACATAGAAAAACTTGTTAAATTTAATATGAATTACCTTTCAATTGGAAACATCCATCGAAATTGAACCGGTCCACAAAGTTTTGCTTTATATGGTAACTGAATTGCCAAATGAACCATAACATCAAAAAACGATGGCGGGAATAATAGTTCAAACTTACATAGAATCAATACTATGTCTTTTTCTATTTTATCAAGCTCTTCAACTTTAAGTGTCTTGCATCATAATTGCTTAAAAAACTCTCCCAATTGACCCAAAGTAACTGACACATCCTTCGGCAAACACCCACGTATTCCAATAGGAAGTAATCGTTGAAAAAGTACAAGACAATCATGACTTTTCAACCCTGAAAATTTTCCCTCTTTAACATTCACACAAAGACCTATATTTAATGCATACCCATAAGAAAATTTGACTGATTGGAGGAACTGACAGAATAATTGTTTCTCACTTTTGACGTGTTGTAAAAAGCATGGGGAATAACGTATAACTCATCATCTCTTCTTTTCAAATGCAAATCCTTTCTAATATTCATGTCTTACAAATCAAGTCTAGCCTTAATTGTCTCTTTTTATTTCCCATCAATTCCCATGACTATCCCTAAAATGGAGTCACAAATGTTTTTCTCAATATGTATGACATCAAGATTATGCCTCAATAGTAATAATTCCTTCCAATATGGCAAGTATTTTTTTTTTTACAATTCAGTTCGACATCATTTCTCTTTCACTTTTTTACTTGGGTGTTTGTCAGGTGTAATGTCACCCAAATGTGATAGATGGTAAACAGTATCATCACCGGACAACTGCATCGAAGCTTAATCCAATTTTACTGTACCATTAAATAGTTTACTTCTTCGCCGTCTATATCCATGTTCCAAATAACGACGATGATCGATATAACATATTTTATTTCATATCCTTATTGAATAAGTTTGATGGTTACACATAGGACAAGCCATATATCCTTTAGTGTTCCACCCAGACAAATTCCCATAAGTTGGGAAATCGTTTATAGTCCACAAAACAACAACATGTATTATAAATGTTTCGCCTTCAACAACATCAAAAGTTTGTAATCCAAATTCCCATAGATCGTTTAAGTCATCAATTAATGGTTGCACAGGAGCAGTAGGTTCTGGAATAAGCAAAGACAACAACATAAAAGACTCCTTCATATACTTTCATAGAGGCAAATTGTATGGGACTAGAATCGCTGGCCACATGTTATATGAAGTACTCATATTATCGAAAGGATCCATTTGAGGCCAATCCAAGTTGAACTTTACGATATTCTTGTGCAAACTTTGGAAACTTTCTATCAATTTCTTTCTATACCATTGAGTCTGCTAGATGATGCATAATGTTATCATCAATGCGTTTCTCTTCATGTCATCTCATATCCATGGTTGTTTTTGTTAACATAAAAAGTCTTTGTAATCGTGGTTTAATAGGGAAGTATTGAAGGATTTTATTCAGTATCTTTTTCCCTCTCCCATCATCCACCTGCCACCTTGATGTACCATAAATAGGACACTCCTGAAGATCTTTACTTTCCTTCCAAAAAAGAACACAGTCATACTTACAAGCATGAATTGAAATA
>JANKOE010000206.1:11700585-11716788 GCA_026284465.1 Erythroxylum citrifolium | reverse complement strand
TGTTGGTGACATCTTATTTAAATAATAATAAATTGAAATAAAATAAACATTAAAAATGGAATGCATTTTATTAAAAACTTACAAGTTAATTACAGAATTTGAACAAAATTTATAAACAAACTAAGACTCCTCATCGTCACTACTACTGACATAGTTTGAGCCAAGTAATTGTTTGATTATCTTTTTAAGCTTTTTCCTACAATTTAAAGTACAAAATCGAGTTAACTAAAAAATTATTACTTAGCATTATATAAAAAATAAGCTGTAATATTAATTATTTTATACATACATAATTACTTTGTGCCTCTTCAAACGTCCAACCTTCACCTTTCTTGTAGTGTGTTAACTTGCACAGTGTGATTCTATCACACTTTTGTCCTTGAAGTTGTGTTTGGCTCTTTTATAGGAATTTAAACAATTAGAAAATAATAGAATTTATTATATTAAGAAATAAAATAATAAGTTGAAAACGTTACACTTATAAATTCTTATCGGACGACAACAAATAATTTAGAGCCGTTGTTATAAGGATTCTTCATTTTTGCTCTGTTCACCTTGGCTTTTTCATACTTTTCCTAAATTAAGAGAAGTAATCATGAAATGTATAAACAAAATTAATGGAAGGAAATATGAATAGAAATAAAACAAACCTGAACTTCCACAGAGGCCCAATAATCACACATGACACTATAACTTTCTAGAGTCACCCGTTCTGGAACATGTTTCCTTGCCTCTTCATCAGAAGAGAAAGACTGGTAATATTTATGAAGTTTATGTCGATGATCCTTCGCCTTTTGTTTCAACAGTGAACTAACACAGCTTGAAACCTCAGGCTTATCGATATCAACGATATTGAGCTTCATTTGTGAAGAACACGTATAAGTTAACTTATTGTTTTTGTTAAGTAAAATCACAATACATATAATCAAATGAATTAAAATATTACCGAAACTTTGTCCAAAACATTTTGGAGCAAGATGTCTTCCTTCAACTGCATGGCGTGTTGAAGGCAAGGCAATTCATTCCTCACAATGACGCCTAACTCACTGGACAATTTTGAAGATTGGATCTTATCCAAAAGGCGATGTTGCGTGGGGTAAATGGTCACACACAACCTGTTGCTCATTGCAACATTCATCCATTGCAACTCAGCTCCTTTTGTGATACCTCTATCTCATTTTCTAATGCCAGTATTGGAACATGAAAAAAATCATAATAAAAAAACACACTAAACATGTAATGAGTAATTTCAGCATTAATGTAAATATGTTTGGTTAACATTAACAGACCTGATAATCCCTCAGCACTAATAGACAATGTTGGTAAAGGTTACTAGTGATTGTCTTCACTCGAGGATGCAATTGTTGGTTGTTGAATGATTGGGTCGGATTGAGTTGGTTTTTGAATGATGGGGTCGGATTGAGTTGGTTGTTATGGGGGAGGAAGTTCTTCGGTCGTTGCCACCCTCTTTCCCTTGTTTCTACCAGGTGCTTATATATTGAACAACTAAAACGAAATATGAAGATAACACATAATCTTAACTCAAACATCAATATTTCACATGAATATAAGGAGATCAATAGTCAAATACTAAACATTCGACATAAACATAAGTGAAACATTAAAAATATGCATCTAGTCATCGTAAATTAACATAAGTAGAACATCAACAATATAAGGCAATTATGAACATAACATTTCAAACAATATAAAAAATTTATTTACATTCAGTTATCATGATCAAGATTTTGAAAATGATCATCATTAAGTACGTTATCATTGGATACTTCATCACTAATATATTCGAGCAAAGTATTGTCCTTGTCATTTAAATCATCTTGAGTATAGTCTTCATCTGTTTGTAAAATAAGATAGGCTTGGACTTCATCTACTTTAACTATGTTGAGATCGACATCTCTCTATAGAATGATGATATATCTGCATCTTCTACTGGAATGCCTTCATTATTGAACTCCAATCCAATTTCTTTGATAGACTTCATCTGCATCCTCATCCAATTGACCAATATCTCTTTCACAAAAATCAAAGGCATTTGTTTGTTGAAACTTTTGAATAACCTTCCAATTGCTATCCAATATAGTATTGTTGACGTAGAAAACTTATTTGACTTGACTTACAAGGACAAAATGATCATTATCATACCATGTCTTACTAACATTTATGCTAGTAATATGCCCGTTCACTTTCAAGTCGGTTAGATCAAACCATTTACATTTAAGTGGAACAACCTTCTTATCCTTGATGTAGTGCAACTCTATTGTTTCACATATGACACTGTAGAAGTCAATGAAATCGTCGCCATGACATCATTTAACGATAACCCCACAATTTTGACTCTAACTCGACTATCTCGATCTTGTATGTGAAATCTCACCCTATTAACAATGCAACCTGTGTATTTCTTCCCACAAATATGAGGCCCATATGCCAAACTATCTAATGTTGTTGTCACTTCTTACACGTTATGGTTATGTAATCATATAATCTGTATGACAAATTGAAAACAAATATAAGGATGACATATTCTCATATTTTCATAATATGTAATTACATATTATGAAAATATGAGAATATGTCATCCTTATATTTGTTTTCAATTTGTCATACAGATGATAATGTAATCAATATGAAACTTACTCGATTTCTAAACCATAATATAAACTTCTGCCTATGTCTTTCTTCAACATTAATAATCTTTTTGCTTCGAATTGTCTCTTTGTGTTTTCTATTTAAAAAAGACAACGACAGTAAGATCTCAGAGTGAATAAAGAATACTGTAATATGATTGTTTGAATGAAAAGGAATATATGTACTCCATGTATATATCAACTTTCTCGCAATTTTTCAAAACATACCAACGGCTAATTTCGAATTTTTCTTTATTTAACTCCACATATTACCCACACTAAGTGGCCTAACTTTTTGGGAGAAAATAGACAACCCATCGTTGTCATGAAAATCAAAGTTACGTTATAGTCTATTAAATCTTGTTTCCACATCAATTATAGACATTGAACAAAAAGTCAAACATTCATTTGCTATATAAGCCTCTGCAATAGATTGTTCTAGTCGAGCTTTATTACATACATTACGCTTAAGAAAACTTAAAAACCTGAACATAATCAGTTATGAACTTAGGAATTGTTACAAACAAATAACATAGAAAAAAGTTATTGAATTTAATGTGAATTACCTTTCAATCAGAAATATCCATCAAAATTGAACTAGTCCACAAAGTTTTGCTTCATATGGTAAGTGAATTGCCAAATGAACCACAACATTAAAAAACGATGGGGGGAATAATAGTTCAAGCTTACATAGAATCAATGCTACGTCTTTCTCCATTTTATCAAGCTCTTCAACTTTAAGTGTCTTGTAACATCATTGCTTAAAAAACTCTCCCAATTGACTCAAAGTAATGGACACATTCTTCAGCAAACACCCACATATTCCAACAGGAAGTAATCGTTGCAAAAATAAACAATAATGACTTTTTGATGTTGACACTTTTCCCTCCTTAACATTCGCACAATGACCTATATTTGATACATACCCATCAGGAAATTTGACCGATTGGAGGAACTAACAAAATGATTATTTCTCACTTTTTGACATGTTGTAACAAACAGGGGGAATAACTTATGACCCATCATCTCTTCTTTTCAAATGCAAGTCCTTTCTAATATTCACATCTTCTAAGTTAAGTCTAGCCTTAATTGTGTCTTTGGATTTTCCATCAATTCCTATGACAGTCCCTAAATTAGAGGCACAAATGTTTTTCTCAATATGCATGACATCAATATTATGCTTCAATAGTAATTCCTTCCAATATGGCAAGTTAAAAAATATGTTTTTTTTCCAGTTCAGTTCGACATCATTTCTCTTTTGCTTTCTATTACTTAGGTGTTTGCCAGGTGTAATGTCACCTAAATGTAATAGCTGGTAAGCAATATCATCACCGAACAACTACATCAGAACTTCACCCAATTCTACTGTGCCATTAAGCAGTTTACTTCTTCGCTATCTATGCCTATGTTCCAAATAACAACGATGACCCGTATAACATATTTTACTTCGTATCCTCATTGAATGTATTTGATGGTTACATACATGACAAGCCATATACCCTTTAGTGAAATAAGCAAAGACAACAACATAAAAGGCTCCTTCATACACTTCCATGGACATAAATTGTATGTCATCGACCACATGCTATATGAAGCACTCATATTATCAAAAGGATTAAATCTATCTGAGGCCAATCCAAGTCAAACATTACAAAAATCTTATGAAAACCATAGAAACTTTCTATCAATTTCTTTCCATGCCATTGAATCTGTTGGATGACACATAATGTTGTCATCGATGCGTTTCTCTTTATGCCACCTCATATCTATGGTTGTTTTTGTTGACATAAAAAGCCTTTGTAATCGTAGTTTAATAGGGAAGTATTGAACGATATTATTCGATATCTTTTTCCCTCTCCCGTCATCCATCTGCCATCTTGATGTACCACAAATAGGATACTCCTAAAGATCTTTACTTTCCTCCCAAAAAAAGAACACAATCATATTTACAGGCATGAATTGAAATATATACCAATCAAAGGTCCCTTAACAGTTTATTTGCATCATAGTAAGATTTCGACAACTTGTGTCCAATAGGTAATGCATCGTTCAGCAAGTCAATTAACATGTCAAAGGACTTGTTACTCTATTTATTATAAACCTTCAAATGCAACAACTTCATAACAAATGATAGTTGTGAGAAATTTGAGCACCCCGGATATAATTGCTCTTAAGCAATTGTCAATAACTTCCCAAAATTATCTTCTATAATACTACTAATTATGTTAGACATTCCTGTTTCATTCATAGTCTCCATATAATTCTGACAATTGACTAACATCTCGTCAATCCCATCCTCGCCATCATCATTCACATCACAATCATCTACATCATTATTGTTACTGTCATCATAACATGTACTGCCACTTCTACTACAACTTGCTTCCTTACGTTCACCATGATAAAACCATGGAGTATAGGATTTATTTATGCCTAAAATTAGCAAGTGATTATATATCACATCTTGACTTTGGAAGTCGACATTTAAGCAATCGACGTATGGACAACAAATACTACATTCGTCACCCATTTGATGTTTTATAAATTGCATGAAACTCTTAACTCCTTCTACGTATTCAGTTGACCATTTTCGATGAGGCATCCATCTCTTATCTATCTAGCTATACAGTAAAAGAAGATAACTCATTTTCTAAGAGGTTCAAATTCTTTTAGAAATGAACTAAGATCATAAGCTTTCAGGGCTCATTTTGAGGTCATTCCTGGTTCCACAATCATAGTAAATGGCTAAAGGAGGCACTGAAAGCAATCATAGACTGCAGGGAGAATAAGAATAGAGAAGATTGCAACACCTAACAATTTTAAGTACGAAACAATCTCTTTGTACCATGCAAGAGCTTCCTTTAATCCTTGACAAGGAATATGTAAACCATAGCATAAGGAGTCAAACAAAATACAACAGAGGGCTTTTGTCGAACATATGGTGGGCAAGGAAAATATACCTAAAGATGCCACACAAATTCTTCAGTTTTGTCTCCAATCAACAGAGGAAGACAGAACCTGCAAAAAAACCTTATACACAATCACCAACTAACGCAAAAATTGAACATGAAATACAAAATAAGATGAACACAGTTATGGGTTTCACATTGGTTAACAAATGACCTAAACAACTAAACTCACCTTCGACAACAGGAAGTGGTGGGAGATCTCGAAAAAGTCAAAGAACAAGCAGAAGGTGAGAAGGCAGATGAAGAGTACAATATTTGATATACAAAAGAAGGAGGGTGGAAGGAAAATGAAGAGAAGAGGGCCTGTTGAGCTTCAATAGCAAAGTTTCGGTGAAAATGGGAGGGAGGGAAAAGCTCCCGTGTTTGTTAAAACAAACGTGGGCAAAACGACATTGTCCCACTTATTGTTTCACTTGTTCACCCTTTTGCGATGAACATAACTATGGTCACCAATGGTAGACAATTCGCTACCAATTATACACAACGTCGCCAAAACTCAAACATTTTCTTTACATTCTTAATTTTCTTAATTGATTAATATACATGAGGTATTCATATTACAAATAACAAAATGAAAAATTTGTCTTCTGCACTTATATATGCAATTGTTCTTGATTTGCTTTATTTTTAGGAATTACTAATCTTTAATTTTAATTTGGTAGATAAATAAAATAAAATTGATTTTTTAAAAAAAGTTAGTATCTTCTTTTTGTTATTAGTTGAATTAATGCAAACCACATTTCTTTTTTACCAAATTCATCACTAACATGACAACATATTCCCTTTAGCCCTTAATCTACCATTAACCTTATTATTTGTATAAAAAGATATATTTAATTTAAATAGCTGAGGGTTTTTGCGACAAAGTACATCTAGTCGCAGAAGACCATTTCCGTGAGCAACCACCACACTTAGCCGCAAGTGGTAGACAATTTGCTACCAAATTTTAACATCGTCGCCAAAACTGAAACAATCTCTTTACTTTCTTAATTTACTTAATTGATTAATATATATGAGGTATTCCTAATACATCATACAAAATGAAAATTTTATCTTCTCACTTATATATGCAATTGTTCTTCATTTCCTTAATTTTTGGGAATGACTAATCTTTACTTTTAATTGGTAGATACAAAAAATTAAATTGGAAACTTTTTAAAATTAGTATCTTATTTTTTTATTAGTTGAATTAATAGGAAATGCAAACCACATTTCATTTTACCAAATGACTCAATGTTTAGTGAATATGACAACATTAGTCGAACCATGTATTAGTCGCTACATCTGACGTTTGTCAACCAAATACAATAGCTCATAGCAAATTAATTAATAGTACTTCCAAACAACCACAATAAACAAAAAACGACATCGTTTACCTAAACAAGAAAAATGACGTCGTTTTATGTTAGGTTTTCAATCACATGGGCAATAAAAGGCTCCTCCATTCTTATTCAAGTCGTCAACATTTTTCAAAATCCTCCATCCTGCAAACCATTGTCTCCTCTCTTCTGTTTGTCTTCTGTTTGGGTTCTATATTGTGGTCATCACAGTCGAAGAACCATCATTAACTGAATCGGTATTGTTCTTTTCTTCTATTTTCATTAACGAAGTTGTGCTAAGTTTAACTTATAACTTTAAGTGTTTATTGTGAGTTCTTAATTAAGCATTTGATGTATGGGTTGTGTTTCGAAGATGATTTACTGTCTGTCTTTGTTATTTGTATATGGGTTGGCCTCTTGTTAAAGACCTTTAACGCTTCCATCACCAAAGCTTCGTAACTATTTGATGAAAGGTCTTCAAGAGTATTTTTTCTTTTATTCATTTCCATTAATAGTACTATAGCCTAATATAGATAATACTATATTTCTGTACATCAAGAACATAGTCATGTATATTCTACCTTAAATTCTAAATTTTGCATATGATACAAACTACACAATAGATTTATGAAATTTTAGTAAGGGTAACTTTCATATCATTAGGCACAATAAAGATGTATAAGTGCTAAACTGGACTACTTTCACTTATCATCGAAATTGGAGCTGAACATTCATCATTTTATTCTAAATCGACATTTGCATAATATACCTCTTAACATTATTAATCAAGGAATGTCAACATGGTGATTAGTTCTGGATGGTACTAATTCATTCTATTAGGAGGAATGTGGCAAAATCGTCCCTACTAAAGAAATAAACTGAAGAAATGGTACATCTCATTTCCTTTTATGAAGCTATTATATATATTCACATTTGATGGTATACTACATATTGTTTTAAGCTTCTTTGAATCTCGAAGATGACATGTATGCCATAGAGGCAGAACTGAAGTCATAACGGTCTATAAAGGATTATGAAAATCGGTTGTTTTAGAAAAATCATCAATTCTACAGACTTCGTCTAGTCATTCACGTATGCATGTAACTCCAATTTCGGTTTGTTTAATGGTTTAATCTGACAATATCTAATTTTAATACTGATTGAGTTTTAGGTAAACCGTTTCATACTGGCAGTTTATCTGGAGAACTTGTCTTCCATATTAAATCTGGCGACTCATTCACTATATCCTCTAGAAGTTTAACTATAGCGGAAACATTGTTGCAAGAGGGTGTGAAAAATCCTACACCTGAGGGAAGAACTATCACTATTTCAATTGGTGCTTTCGAACGTGGAACGACCCTTTTAGAAAATCTACACGTCGAGGACTTATTTACCTTTACCGACTCTCATGTCACTTGGAATCCAAAAAAATAATTATATCATTATCACTTATTGATGCAATCAGCTGGACTCAGCTTTAAAGTTAATTTATTATTGTCTCTTAAGAATTTGTCAAATAACCTCTCTACTATTTAGGAGTTAAGTTGCGTCCTGTTGAGTGTGTATTGTTATTATTCTTGTTCTATAACTGTAAGAATTGTTAACCTTCGAATTCAAAGTTCGTACTACTCCATATATCATATTATTATATTGATACAATTATTAAAATTTTTATATCTAATTTTTGCACTGTTAGTAAATATTAATGATTAATTAATACTACTGTTTAACACTTAAAATTATGTTCTGTGTGTTTTTCCAACAATACGTTGTAAGCATTCAAAACAAATCTCCAATAAAACATATCTTAATTATGATAGATTATAAAAGTGTTAGTTTAACAATTTCGAAAAATGTGAACCCTTTGGTGACGATTTTGACAAATGGTTACCAAATGTATTGCAAATTATTGTGGAACCTTTGGTGACGATTTTGACAAATGGTTACCAAATGTATTGCAAATTATTGTGGAACCTTTGGTGACGATTTTCAAAAATCGTCACTGAATGTAGACCATTTAGTGACAATCAAAACAAAATTAGTCACCAAATATTGATACTTTGGTGATGCTTCTCAAATATCGTCACCAAATGGTTACTTTTAGTGACAATGTGAAAAACGTAGCAAAAAATACATAGCCAAATGTCTACGAACCTTTAGTGCAATTTTTGAAAATAGTCACTAAACGTTTTTTTAATGACGATTTTACATAATCATCATCAAATGTGAACCCTTTGCTGACGATTTCGAAAATTGGTCACCAAATATTTAGCAAATTATGGTAATGATTTTTAAAAAGCGTCACCAACAATTTATTTAGCGATGAATGCTTAAAATCGTCACCCAATGTGGACCATTTTGTGATGATTTTCAGGAATCGTCACTAAATGTTCACCATTTGGTGACAATTTTTTGACATTCGTCACCAAATGTTGATCTTTTTGTGACGTTTTTATAATTAGTTGATAAATGCTTAGTTTTAATGACGATTTTAAAATCGTCGCAATATAGTTGTTTTTAGCGACGATTTTGAAACGTCGCCAAAAAAAACGTAACTAAGTGTCTTCTTTGTTGTAGTGACTAACGAAGTTGTTTTCCAGATTACAAACAAGTTGAACGTGTCTTTAATTTTTACTTTTTTTTATAAAATTATCACTATCATTTCTTAACAATTTATGCGAGAATGGCTTTAGAAACTTCGGATTTCCTTAATAACGGACCAAAAAACAGGTTTGAGCATTGATATAGAAAAGGATAAAGAAATTGAGGGTGTTCATTGTCCAATAAATAGTTGTGACTTCATATCACCACCAATTATAATTAGTTTGTACATATTTACAATTGGTTTCCGTTAAAAACTTATATATGTAGTCTATGCATAAAGTACGACATTGTGAATGTATGTGGATGTGTGATGATGATGATCAAGAAAAGAAATATTGGAATTAAATGAAAAGAGGCATGCTTTAAATGGAGGTGGTCCAGCTCGTTGTACGTATTGCTTGCTGTCTACTGGCAAAGTCTCTGAATTGTAGGCGTCAATGGGCTCTAATTCCAAGCCATTACAGTGGTAAAGGTACAAGTTGTAGGGTAGTAGTCAAAGAGTATACAAGTGGAGAAGTGAATAAAATGAAATGTCATGGGGTCCAGATAATTTTTAGTGCTTTGCTTTACATACCCTTTGACAATGGAATAAGTTTGAGCGTGAAATAACACCCAAGCCACAGTATCTACCGAAAGAATGTCCTGTGAACCAGACTCCCCACCTTAGACCGACGCTTCCCTCTAATATTCCCAGTCAATCTCTCCTTCCCACCGTTTTGCACTCTCTGCATTCTGCAACCACCCTTGTACTTACAAGCATCCATGCATATATGTTGTAGTGTATCTACATGTAGAGCTAGCGTATCCTGGGAACAAAACATTTTTAAGAAATATTTTCCAATATATACCATAAATAATGTGCCTAACAATTTTGTGTCAGGAACCCTATTTTGCAAAAGATAAATCTCCACACAATGTTTAAAATTTCATGATAACTGGGCGTAACACGTCCCGAAGGAGTTCTTACCTAGCCAGGTTGAAGCATTCAACAGTTATTCGGGCTACCATTTTTCTCTTTTAAGGCTGAATTTGCTATAATAATGCTAATGTTACGTTATCCTTTGATGAGAGGATGTGTGTAGTATGAGGTCAACCCAAGGATAAGGCCGAACAATTAGCGACAAGATTGGAAGTTGTCTATTTCGCCACACTCCACACACTCTACCAAAAGGTAGTTAAAAGGTTCACTTGGAAAGATACTACTTAATCTCATGATAAATTAGTTAAACAATTATTAATTTATCATCTTTAATTATATAAAGGGATAAGAGTTAAATATGATCCAAGTTTAATTACAAGATATATCAAACCTATATGTTAAATAATTAGAAATATTACCATTACTTTGCTCTTTTTGCAGATTGTACTTACTGAACTTTCCTGAGCAAAAACAGAAATAATAACTTACTCTTTATAACATAAAAGAGATATTATGAAATTTAATAGGTCTAATTTAATTGCCATGAATACATAAGTAGATACTAGTAAAGAAGAGTAATTCATAACTTGGATAATCTTGTGATTGATCATAACTAATCCATAATCAAGTAATTGGTCTTCCCATTATTTGCAGTCGGCTCTTGACATGGTAATATTTTTTTCTTTACTTCACGTACGCAAAATTCAAGGACGACCTTCATCGGTTTTCTTGTAATGCACACCCCCCAGTGATTCAACCTCTTTATAGTTCTAACAAGCATGCAGTATATGTGATATCACTTTATAACCAATTGAGCATCTTCATTACTCCAGAAGAGTTTGTTCAACCCACAATTGATCATAAAATGAATCCCACTGGTTCTCTAAACGTAAATAATTGATTAATGATCAGTATGTCGACATCTGAATTTTAAATATCCTCTGCAAATGATGGAAACTAATTCTAATGGCTTGAAATTAGACTCTATACATCTTCTTCATTTTTTTCATCACTCGAAACAAGATTGTTGTTAACACCAACACCAAGTTATACAGCTGACTTCTAACATATACTGTAGAAATGCTAATTAACCAGGATAGCACAAATCTACATTATTATATATATATATATATAAATAGTATGTGAACATCATTTGAATTAATTGGTGGGTAAAATTTTGATATTTTTACAACATACAAACAACATTGACAGTTGAGAAACAAAGACATAGTACCACTACTGGGGTTGAAGTTGACAAATGAATACTATTATGTTGACGATGCAAAGAGAGGAAGGAAGAGAGTATGCAACGCATATGTTGTATCTTTCCTTCTCGAGGAGGGGAAAAGGGTGGTAAACCTAGCTAGAGAAGTTAGATGGAAGGCAAGGCCCATTCCTCAAAATGACAGTGATAAATGAATTGCCAGAACTTTTCCTGACACAACATCCAAAGATGGTTTGACGTGAGAGGTGATTGAATGATTTTGTAATCGATTACTTTATGATTGCATTTTCTCAACCAAAAGCAACTTTAATACCAAAGATAAAGTAGCAACTTTAATTATACAGACTTCTAACATTTCGCTTCTCTCAAAGTCGTCTTCTTTTCCCTCTTTTTCGGCTGACAAGCTAAGCCAGAGAGAACAAAAGTAAGACAAAGGAGCTATCATAAGGCTATGATGACCATATGATATATGCACATATGTTTTAAATTTGTGTGCATGTCCTACTGTGACAGCTACAGCAGGATTAGTAATTCTGTTCGCTGACAGCGTTTTTCACTCTCCATGGCTGTGAAGTTAAAGCGAGCATATGGGGATGTGGATACTAGCCCATGCATCCGTTGCTTTGACGAGAGATAAAAGAGAGAAAAAGAAGGAAAAGAGCTTGTGGCTTTTGTGTAGGGGTGCGTGGATGTTTGTGACTGAGCTTTCACATCATGCTCTTGTTAGAGGGTCCTGCGGAGATAGTCCTTGGAGAAAGTCGCTGACTATATTGTCCGCCCCGCATTTAAAGCGGGGGGTTGGGTTTGTATTACTATTTACTCACTCTTCATGTACATCTATATATATATATATATGCTTATATCGTTTGTGGACCCATGTTTTCTATTCCAAATGGTGTTAGCTAACATACATCCAAGAGCACGAATGGTCCTTGTCAACTCCCTACCCCATTTGGGAAGCAAAGACATTATGCAGAACAATTTAATGCGATTCGAAACCTTGTGCCCATTACACTAGTAGCTGTAGCTTCCTTCAATTTGCTGTAAATTCTAATCTGTCTGGAGTCGCTGTCGCAAATTTTACACAGTTGCAAGGATGGACCGAGGACACTTTTCCCCACCCAAATGTTATTCTTTACTCTTAAATTTTTTTGTTGCACCCATTAATATATAAGATACAATTTTATTACATAAAGTAATAGATTGACAAAGTATGTAATTATTCCTGCCTGGATAGTTATTTTCATGACAATATGTTGAATGACTACTTCAAGACCTAAACTTAAGTTCATTATTGGTGTATTTCATGCCTCCACAACTTAAATGGTTGCCAGTAAGGTTTGGTTTTCCTATTACACCATAGGCTCAACATTCAACAAACTTCTATCCCAGTCCTTCAGCCAACATCGTCCCACATTTGCCGGGACATTTAAATGTTGAACGAACCATGGCCTGAGAAACGTGTCCAGACGCTAATTACGGTTGGCATTGTGCATAGGGGCTAGTTTTATATATGGGCTTCACCCTAGTTTCAGTAGAATGCATATACTTACCTTCCGAATCATTTCTTTATTTTTATCATGCGTCATTTGGCAGTTTCATTTACGCTAAAATGGAAATTTGATGTGAAGGTATTGTCTCGTATGAAAATAGAGTACAATCATGATGGAAGAAAACTGGTGTTGTATGTACGTGTGAGGTGCCAACTAAGAACATATTTTCCCATTATTTCTTACTATTCATATGGAAGTCAATGCATAATGTGATGGCTAACCACAGGTCTAATATTTTTTTTCCTATAAATAGACATTAGTTCTTAGACTTGAAATCATCAACATTTGAAGTTCCAAAAAGAATTATAATTAGAGAAAGAAAGAAAGATAATTAAATTAATTAATAGCTATTATGATTTTTTGTGTGTGGGTGTGTGGGTTATTAGGTTTTGAAGATACATCACCTTCTATATATTGTGTATTCCACTAAAATTATTATAATGAAAGTTTTCTTTCTTTGAAGATAAGCAAAATCAAAACATGAAAAAAAAATTCTTCTTTTCTCTACTTTATTATTATTACTATTCAAAATTACTCATTTCCTTATACCATATTTGTATGAAGATATTTTTGCCCCCTAGGTGGTGATTGAGTTGGTAGAGTGGGGGATATGGGGGCCAAAATGTTCTGTGTTCGAATTCCCTTACATACGCTCTCTCGATTGAACCTGTCATATAGAGTTTACCTAGTGTGGAGTATCTGGTTGGCATGATTTGCATATTATTGTGTCAATCTAGAGATTTACCAAGTGTGCATCCAAAGAATAGCGGATGCAGGTTTCTCCGTTTCAAAAAAAAAGATTTTTTCATTATTAAATCCTATCTCTTCCTAATCAACTGGCAAATGAGTTATAAGCTTTGTATTTCTTTAAAAAATTACAACAACGAAGTTTGACATCTCTACCTAAACACAATACAAATTGTGAAAGCATTGTAAAAAGAAAAAGACACTGGCCAGTTTGAACGAGGGCTAAAATGTGGAGATAAATAAAAAGCAATATTAACTGTTATCTAGTTGCACTACAAGAAAAATCACGTTCTCCGACGGAATATTCCGTAAGAGAATTGAACATTTCCGTCGGCAATTATAGTTACCAACGAAACGCGACGAAAGAAGAAATCGTCGTAAACAAGGCTGTCGCTATTACTTACCGACGGATAATTACCATCGATATATTGTCAACAGAAAATCGACGAAATATTATCTGTTGTTGCTATGTTGCGACGGAGATTGACTAAAAATATCGTCGGTGAAATGCAGATATCACCGACGGAACTGGTTCGTCAATATAATTTAGGGACGAAACAACCATCGGTATGTTCAGAGAGAAAACAGAAGTAAGTGTCAACGTTAACGACGAAAATATAATCCGTCGGAAACATCCTGAATTACTGACGGTAATTTGTACGACGACATTTGTGGTTCTGGTTTTTGCACCGACGGAATGTTCCTTTTCGTCGGAGAAAGTTTATATATATCGACGGAATTTTGTATTCCGTCGGTGTTATGAATACCTACTAACATATCGTTATCTTCCGCTAAATGCATATTCTCAAAAGTTCCCTTATCTGTGCATACGAACTTAGTTTGTATATTTGTAGATATTTGTGTAATAAGAAAATTAGATGAGAAGTACAGAGTTTAAAGAATGTCAATTGTTATAAAATTGGTAATAAACACATCAAAGTGTACATAAATTGTTATGTTTGTACTTTAAAATAATGAGTTCGACTATCTAAGGTTGTGGTGATCGCAGGTGGTCCTTTGTAGAACTTCCCTTCGACTATTCCAACGGTTGTCTCAGCTGAGCCATCTGCATAATCTCTTCTCTCATCTTTTCCATCAGCTCCATCTGCTCTCTCATCCGTAGATCCATCTGCTCCCTCATTTGTTACTCCTGCTCCCTCATCCGTTGTTCCTCCCGCTCTGTCTGTCCCTCTTCCAAATAAGCTATCTTGTCCATTAATGTTTGTACTGTGGCCCGAAGCTCGATGACTTCATTGTTGTTCGTTGGCCGAGTAGACGCTGCTGTACTGGACATGGAAGATTGGGAATAACATGTGTTCCTATACGAACCTAGACCAAATATCCTGCCATGACGATCCCTACCACCCACGGCCTCAAAATACGTCTGAGTCACATCTACAGGTTGTTCCTCGTGAGACTGTATGTAACACCCCACTCCCGCGTGACCAGAACCCGACATCAATGGTGATATCCGAATTCGTGCCCAGCGAGGGTAGTGTGCTACATCACTCAGTAAACTCAGTATCAATTTTTTTTTGTAAACAGTTATAAGCGCGAAAAACAGTAGACAATTGAGCCCGCGTAAATTTGTATACCATTCCGGTCATTACAAACATTCAACAATAATTTAAAATAGCCATTTAATGTATACCGATTCATAACCAAATTGGGCCCGCTATAAATACAAAGCATTAATTTACAGAGCTTGCAGAATACAATTTTTTTATGAATAACAATAGGATGACACTAATGCAGACGTGGACTGATCCCGACCTCTATTCTTCATTTGAATGTTGTAGACATACTCCCGTGAGCCTAACGGGGTATTCTTCAGAGTCTTGAAAAATGTTTGCAAATTTTGGGTGAGTTTTGCGAACTCAGTGAGGAACCATCATCAATGGTTCACCCAATTCACGCAATAAATTATTTCACATAATTATTATTGCACAGTTATTTTCAAATTGAACATTCAGAAATAAGACATAATTGCACTCCAGCAACAAATCACAGTCATTCCAGCATATCACAGTTATGTCGCAATTTCACATTCAGAAATACCACATGCTTCGCAATATGGGCGCATTGTGCGTTAAACGCGTTTTAGGAGTAGGAGAGCCCTTGATATGTTTATATTTTCACATGTGTTTAGGACTCAATTCATAGTCTTTTACATTCATTTTATGTTTATCTATGGCTGGTTTATCATGTTTTAGCATTAT
>JANKOE010000206.1:11675069-11687586 GCA_026284465.1 Erythroxylum citrifolium | reverse complement strand
AGTTTATATAATTATTAATTTATGATATTAATGGGACCCTATATTTACATAGGGGTATTTTGAAAATATATTATCTTCTCGAAATTTGTTAAATTTTCAACTGACCCAAGTGGAGAAAAATATTATCTTAGAGAATTTATTAATTTATCGAGTATCAATTTAAAGAGGTTCTACTGTACGTAGGATCAAGAAATTGAAAAGTTTGTAATAAATCAATGTAGGAACTGATACTTTAGTATTATTTTTAACTAATGAAACAAAAAACTCTCATTAATAGAAAATGAGAGAAAAAAAATCCCACCTTGTTAGTTTGAAGACAATATTCCTTGATGGCGAAAATCATATGTCTTCCTTGGTGCAATCAGTCAATGATAATGTCATAGAAACCTAGGTTTGATCTTACAATAAAAGCTTTTCAGAACAATTAAACTACCATTAATCATGGTAAATCTTAATTATGGAGAACATTGTTTGTTCATGAAAATTTGGACACGCCAAAGTTTAATATCATTCTCCAATAAAGAAATTAAATTAACAAGATTCTCTGCTTTATGAGAATTATACTGTACGTAATATTTCATTATATTTTTATAAAGAAACTATTTTTGTAACTTAAATATGTGATCTTATGGTCACAAAGGAATAACTAGTTCACTCTTTAATTATAATAATATTCATAATTTGAATATGAAATTAAGGAGGATATAGATCCTTTGTACAAAAATAAGAAAAGTTGTTACGTAAGTACACCTAGCATTAACTTAATACTATTGATGCCAATTTTGTTAAGAGCCTATCTATCTTCCCAATGAAAAAGTTGAAAGTGAATCTGTGAAAAGGATAACCTAACATGCCCATCTTGACATAGCCAAACCGTAAAGCGATTGTGTGCTTTTTCAGGCCTTGCCCACGCAAATGCATACATAAAACGAAGCTAACTTGTCCTGAGGCCCCAAACCCATGGCACGTGCCATCCGTCTTTAGCGTGTAGGCTTTCCTATAGTGCCATTGCCAATTATTAACTCCCTCTCGCGCATCTAACAGTAGCTTGGCTGGGTTCGTCGTCTTAAAGCGTGTAAAGCATGAAAAAGAAAATAGACTTGAATTGGCCGAATTGACCTTACCAACTAGAGCTCCTTGTGGGTCAGAAATCATCATTAGCCAGGGTATTATGGTCACATAAATCATATCGGCGGATGGTGTAGTTTGGATCATTTGATATGACTTTCTACTGACCTTATCTTTATTTTATTCCGTAGTTTGCGTTGGTTCCAAATGACGATAACATCCCTTATTGACATTTTCGTCTTTTCGTTCTTAGTTAATATAATCCTTAATTCACAAAGTTTTTAGTGACAGCCGCTTCTTTTTTCATTCCCTATTATAATTTTCGTTTGGACACTTGATTTTTGTAAAGAGACTGATTTACCCTTGATCACTAATCTGAGTGAGGGCAGTTCAGTCATTTCATGTTGGGATATGAATTTAGTATTATCTGAAGTCTTTGTTTTTTACTGCTCTTTTCAATTTCTGATACCCATGGAAAAGGAAAAAGCAAAACCAAAACCAATTATAAATTGATTGAATTCTTCTTCTTTTTTTTTTCCTTATTTAATTTTTTGGTCTCCTGGCTCTTTGGGACTGTGTTATCATGTTGAGAGAGGTGTCTCTCTTCTTCTTCCTGAGCTTCCATTTCTTCTCCTTTCAACTTTTCTCTTTTTAAATTTTTTCTAATATTATATATGTTTGTTGAAACATAAACCTCTTAGATGAAGGAATAGAGAGAGAGAGAGAAAGAGAGGTGAGTGATTGCAAACTTTCAGGAGTGCTGCAAAGAGCAAACACAAAGAGAAAGAAAAGGAGAGAAAGAGAAAGAAAGAGACGACAGACAGAAGACAGCAGCTAGCATATATAGAGAGAATAAGAGAAGTGGGAATTCACAAAGCTTTCAATACCGCAGAAGAGAAAACGATATCTGAGAGTTTTACGTCCTTTCATATTCTCTGCAACTCCGAGAGGTATACTTACAAGTGTGTTGTGTTGTGTTGTGTTGTGCGTATAAAGAGATGTACTAGATGGTGAACAAAGCTAATAATAATAATAATACAGAATTTGTCACAAAAAGGAGTTATAACAAAGATCCATTTGATGGTTTTTCTTCTTTCTCTCTCTACCCATCTCCATTTCTTTCATACCATGGCCTTTTCTTGATATGTGAAGGACTCAAGGTTTAGTCTTTCGAGATGGGTGTTCGTTGTTTTTGCTTCTTGTATCTCTAACCGATCCATGTGGCAGGGGAATTGATAAAGAACGAGCAAAAGCGGTGGTGTATATTTTTACAGGACGTGATGATCATCATCAAGATATTGATATGGGAATAGCAGCTCCTCCATTCCCTCCAATTCTCAAGAGTGCTACTACTCATCACCAGCTAATTGCTCCAATCCCGCGCGACAAGTCAAGTTCTGCTGATTATTCTATGTCCCAACAGGACTACCACCAGCCCATCTTCTCCTTCTCGAATGGCTTTGAGAGAACCACACAAGAACAGCACCAACAACAACAGCAGCAACAGCAGCATCACCACTTAGCACAACAGATCCGAAGAGATAAAATTAGAGTTCACACAGGCTACGAGCAACCCCCACCGCCATTAGTAGGCATCGAAGAAGAAGTGTCCGGTGGCCTTCCGGTATATGAAACCGCGGGAATGTTGTCAGAGATGTTCAATTTCCCCGCGGGTGGTGTACCGGCCACAGCCACCGAATTGTTAGACCAACAGCTGCAGTCAAATTACCGGACTCAATCACGACAACAACAACAGGTGACCGCAACTAATGACTGGTACGGCAACAACAGGCAAAGCATGATACTAGGAGGATTAGGTCCCTTCGGAGATTCAAAGAATCACAATAATCGAGAGACTACTCTGGCACAACAACATCATCATCATCATCAGATCTCAGGCATTAATGAGGATTCAGCGGCTGCCATGCAACTGTTTCTCATGAATCCACAGCCAAGATCACCATCTCCATCGCTTAATTCTCAGCCTCATCCTCCTTCAACTAATTCTTCTACACTTCACTTGTTGTTACCCAACCCATCTTCTTCTCTTCAAGGGTTTGGTGTCTCAGGACCTGGAGGAGGTTTTGGTGCTACTACTGTAATTCCTTCACCACAATTAACATGGGTTCCTGATAGTTCACATGAAGCAGGCAACACGAGTGCCCATCAACTCAATAACCCAAGTGAGATTGGTGGTGTTGTGGAAGGACAAGGACTTTCTTTGTCATTATCATCATCGTTACAACATTTAGAGGCAGCTAAAGCTGAAGAACTAAGGATGGGAGATGGTGGATTGTTGTATTATAATCAAGTAGCTGGAGATTCGTCTTCTGGGGCAAGCCAGTATTTAAAGAATTTGGGTGGGCAAATTCATCAACACCAAGCATTGCATTTACAAGGGGCACAAAGCCACCAAGTTCATGTTGGATTTGGGGCTTCGTTAGGAGTAGTAAATGTGTTAAGAAACTCCAAGTATGTGAAAGCAGCACAAGAGTTGCTTGAAGAATTTTGCAGTGTTGGAAGAGGACAGTTGAAGAAGAACAAGTTGGGTAGGCATAACTCATCAAATCCTAGTTCCAATATTCCTGGAGGCGTTGGGAGTGGTGGCAGCGGCGGCGGTTCTTCTTCGTCCGCGAAGGACCTTCCTCCTTTATCTGCCGCCGATAGAATTGAGCATCAGAGAAGAAAGGTCAAACTTTTGTCGATGCTTGATGAGGCATGTAACATCTTATCTCTCTCTCTTTCTCTCTCTTCATCTTCTGTCAAGTCTCAAGACTCGATCCTTTTTCCATTTTTTAACTTAGTTACTCCATTATTATTTTTTTCAAAACCATGGAGACAGAGACAGACAAAAAAAAAATTCCGACCAGTTCTTCATCTATATATTTTAAGGGTCATCAAATACAAAAAGGAGCCGGCTTTGGCAACAAGGTTGCGTAAGATCTAGTAGGTAGAGTTGGAGTAATTGTCACTAATGTTTCCGTGAAGAAAATTTATTAAGCCTTCTGGCTTCACACTGACTGATTGAATAGGTGGGTGCGTTTAGAGTAGTCATTTGACCAAAAGATAACCTGAGGGACTGCCATTATAGGTTTATGCATCCGGCAAGAAGCGACGTTTTTCCTGATTGAGGAGATGACTGTTAAGCCACCATATTACGTAGGGAAATTATGAAACACCTGTCGCCGAATGTCCATACCCATCATAGTAATGTTTGGGAAAAGAGAAAAACATGACAATGGTGTAATATATAATCTTAGTTGACTTCTGCACCACTAGTTTTTTTTTTTTTCCTTTTCTTCTCTTTCTCTTTTGTTTATGCATAGTGCATACACAGGCAAGCCTGCATTGGGGAAAGAGAGAGTAGCGAAAGAAACACAAGGATATTCCATGTACCCATTAACAATTATTTCACAGTACCAGGCTTCGATTCACGCATTTATTCTTCTTCTGTTTTCCTCTAAGAGCAACAAAGCCTTATCATGGAGTGATGTAGTGGTCATAAAAATCCTGAAAGAGGAACTTGTTGTCTTTCTTTCTTTCACTATCACCTTCTGCTCCCCAGTTTCATGAATATCAGCAAACACCATTTCGCATAATCCTATGATTTGTCCCCTTTCTTAAATTATGTTCATCTGCAGGATAATAATGTTGATATGATGGTTCTTCTTATTCCTTTCTAAAGCATGACTCTTGAACTCTTCTTTATATTAATTGCTACAGTAGCTTTCAGCTTTTAAGCCCTTCAATGGTCCATGAATTTAAGAAAGTTAAATCAACATTTGCTTCTTCTACTTCTCTCTTTCTTCTTCTTCCTGCTTTTTTTTGCCTTCTGTTTTTGAAATGGGGTGTTGAGGGAGACTTTGCTTAGTACGTACAAGAGACATCAACGCTTATCTGAACATTGGGATTGATGAAAATTGATTAATCGTTGTCACTGTGCCCATGCATGTTTTGTCTGAAAATTGCAGGTTGATCGACGGTACAACCATTACTGTGAGCAAATGCAAATGGTGGTGAATTCATTTGATCTAGTGATGGGATTTGGAGCTGCCGTTCCTTACACAGCACTTGCACAGAAGGCCATGTCTCGGCATTTTCGTTGTCTAAAAGATGCCATAGCAGCACAATTGAAGCACAGCTGTGAGTTACTTGGAGAAAAAGACGCATCTGAGACCTCAGGCATAACAAAAGGAGAGACACCAAGGCTAAGGATGTTAGAACAAAGCCTAAGACAACAAAGAGCCTTTCACCAAATGGGTATGATGGAGCAAGAAGCTTGGAGACCCCAGAGAGGCTTGCCCGAACGATCTGTCAACATATTGAGAGCCTGGCTTTTTGAGCATTTTCTCCACCCGTACGTTAACTTTAACCTCATTTATACTTCCATTATGTCACGTAGAAATCTAAAAAATCAATCCAAGTTAAAGTTAACAGTAGCAATTATTGCTAAAGTTTCAACTATAGATAACGTAATCAACTCTATGATGATAAGTTAACTATCGATACACGTACAAGATCCAAGTAGTGTCTCCTTGTTCTTTTATCTTTTGCCTTTATATTTTCATTTTTTTGGTCACTGGTGATTAAAGTTAGTAACAGCAAATGCAGTGTCCTTGGACATTGTCTCGTCAGCGTGAAAAGCTGTTAAAGTTTTTTTTTTTTCTTGCCTGTAACCTTTTCTCTCTTTTGTTACACTATAGCCGTTTAAACCCTTGCAGACCCAGAAATTAAACTCTTATAAAGTATAATTTCACTGGCCGCACCTTTCCCTTGTCCCCTTCTCTATCTCTCACATCCTTTATCTGTAAGAAGCATATAATTTTTTTAAGAGTAAGTGAGGTACGCAATATGAAAGTGATGATCAGTGACTGCAGTTGTCCTCTAAACTACTGCAACCTCTGGTCGCTGCTGCGGTCGTGCTGATCTTTCGTCTCTTAGATTCTCACGTCCATGCAGAGAAAGATATCCAGTCTAGGCGTACATGAAGCATTGCTGTCTCTTTATACGCTTTAGGTAAGATGTATGATGTCATTTTCTGGTCTCTTTCTCAGGTACCCAAGCGACGCTGATAAGCATCTGTTGGCTCGACAGACAGGTTTATCGAGAAATCAGGTTAGTCCTCTCCCCTTCTCTCTCTCTCTATATATATACACATATCTATGTGTATACCTGCGTCTCTCTCCTGAAATCTGATTTAGAGAGAGTGGGTTTCATGTTTTCTGGTCTCTGTGAGAAACAAGTCTTCCCGATTAAAGTTTACGATAGAGATCAGAACTAAAATTAAAATGAAAAAAGAGTTAGACCCAACACAGACTAGTGAGAGACCATCAGTATGATCAGCATAACTTGCATGGTTTTGGGTTTCTTTCTCTGGATTCTTGCATTTGCACCTGAGAAAGATAAATCTGTTTTTGGCTTTTATTTTCATCCGAATTTTTTTTTTTTGGGGGGGTTTTCGGATTGTGCATTGATTCAGTAACTATACAGTGAAACAACTCTTAAGAGGGACAAGTCTTTAAGAGTGTTTGCAAGTACATTTGGATAAGACATAAAAGTTCTGAATGTCTCTGTGTCTTGAAATGACACCAATTAACTAACCATCCGAGACCGGCCATTAAGACAGTCTCGTGTACCTTGAATCTTAAACCTGTCGTGCTCTTTATGACTCGCAAACAATGATACTTGTCGCATCTATAACCTCCATTATTGATTATTCTTCCAAGTTCCTGTTTAAAATTTTGATTCTTTATTGTCTCTTTTAATGCTTGTGATGAATGATCGACTGTTTGGTCTCGTTCTAAGGTTAGATTAAGAAGACGCTGATTAAAAATAAGAACGTGTAAAATGTGAGGTCACTATGTTGAAACAGGTGCGTAGGTGTCTTTATTTTGGGTAATAAATGTCTAAGTGATGCAAAATAGTTATGCAAGCTAATGAATGGTGTTCTCTTTTTAAGGACTTAATTACACGAGATGTCCATGGACAACGCAAGCCTTTTCGAGGGTTTGCATGGCTATTATTATTGCTTGCTACTATTGAACTATGTACTCTTATTCTAGTCAATTATAATCATTAGTGAGAAAAATCATGACTACCATTTTAATAGCTTTCTAGATCATTAAGATTAATGTTGTTTAAACTATTCTTGCATGGGGGTAAATATTTTAAGATGTGCAAAAATAATTTAAACTTCAACGATAATCACTAAAATTATAGTTCTTTTGTCTACGCCCCGAACCGGATTAGTCGGCCCAGTGGGTTCGGATACCGGTGGTTTAACCTAAAAAAATTATAGTTCTTTAATCTTTTATTTAATACAATTTTGTGTATATATTCATATAAAAAGAGTGCCCTAGCCAAGAAAATATTAGTACCTCTATTTTCCTATTCTAGTTGAGTTATTATAGTTATAATGTTTTAACCTCATTAATTAATAGTACAAGTTGAAACAAATTATATAATGCATGGATCTAATAGTTGTCCAACCTTTTATGTACCTTCATCGATGGTATAAAAAGTGAGGGATGTTGAGTCACTTAGGAGACTTATCCCCAGTGTACCAACAAAGAACACAAATAAGGTGTTCAATGTTGAAATAAATTGACATTCTTGTTCTAGGCATGACTTTAGCATCATGCATGCATTGCGTATACAATTTTGCTATATTGGAATGACTAGACTACTAGACAAAGTTGTTCTATTAAATTTCTGCCCACTATGCTAACCTAGGTTGATGGTATTGGGATTTTAGGTATCAAATTGGTTCATTAACGCGAGGGTACGATTGTGGAAACCCATGGTAGAAGAGATGTACCAACAAGAGGCTAAAGAAGAGGACTCAGGAGGGGAGGACAGTAGAGAAAAGAAGCCAAAAAACAACAACAATGGTCCTGCACAAACACCAATGCCTACGGCTACTACGACTACTACTACAACAGCATCCACGACAACACCAGCTGCAGCCACAACTACAAAACCACCAACCTCACCAGCAGGAAAAAGATCCGAAATCAATGCCATGGATAGCGACCCTTCACTCCTTGCCATCAATACACAGTGCTTCTCGGAGAACCAAGCCAGACCCTCCACCACCTCCTCCACCACCAACACTGAGGTGGCGCCACCACTCCCACCACCTCTTGGCCAGGCTTTCCATGACTTGTCGGACGAAACTTGTCGCCGTGGCAGCATGGTTGCAGCTGATCATCACTACGGGACCACCTCTGGCAATGCCAACGCTGCTGCTGATATTGGATCTACACTCGTAAGATTTGGGACCACACCCGCTGGCGATGTATCTCTCACTCTAGGGCTACGACATGACGGGAACATCCCAGAGAAGAGTTCTGGTTTCTCTCTTAGAAACTTTGGGGGCTGTTAATTAATCAACCAATTAATTTAATTACTTGAACACCTTTTAAGCAAAAATATTTAAAATTTTCATCTTTGGTTTCTTTCTTAAAACACTTTTCTTTTCTTACTTTCCTTGGATGAAAAAAAAGAAAGACACATAAATGGTAAATGTAGCACATTAGTTAGCTAGAGTTATATGAGGTATTGTAATTGTGTATAGTATATTGTTTTTATATGTATTTAAGGTTTCCATACCTTAATGTGTATTAGAATAACATGAAATCATAAGTTTTGTGAAAAGAAGGGACAAGGAAGTTTGGAGTGAGTCAGTGCATAGAACTTACTTTAAAATGGAGGAATATTGAAGCAGACGTGTCTTTGTTATTACCTCTACATCTTTCATATTTTGTAATAGTGACAAAAATGATAGAGATGGGCTGTTTATATCTATGCAAAACCTTTTGGGACTGTTTTGAGTACACAATTGAAATCTGCGTACTCCTTTCATGACTGCAATTACTTGTTGTATCAAATCAGGAATCTAAAGATGGGGGGTGAATATGAATTTAAGACACATCAAATTCTTATCTTTATTTGGTAGAACTAGTACTCCCTTGTCTATTTTTCTCTTCATTCCTTTCTAATCAATTCTATCAAACGGTAGATTTTCAAACTTATAGCGATTTCAGGTTCAGTTTCTTCCTTTGGCACACAGGACCAAAAGTTACGTAAGTTGGGCAAATCGAATATGGTGCTATTCTAGCTTAGCTATAGTTGTTGCTGCTGCCCTACTCCAAGAAATGAAGATAAGGTATAAGAATGAAAGTGAAGATATGTATTTTTTCCATCATTCAGCATAAATTCTTATATTCTTCTCCCTTATAATTGTTCGTTTTTTACCTGCTAAGAGAGATTTGGAGCCGGTTCGTATGACCTTAGTATGATTTTGTAGCTGTCGAATATTAATATTCGATGAACAATATTGTCATTTTCCAAATAATTTCCAAAAAAAGGAAAGTTATTAGCTAAATGGTGGGATATATATACCTACAATGGAACTGCCAGATTGTTGAGAGAATTTATTCTCTTAAAGAAGCCATGGAGACACTTTTGAGGGTCTGCTGCATAATATGTTACAAAATAGGTTTGGAGTGCACTTCCCAGGCAAAATCTTGTTAATTGTCAACACTACTCACTCTACCACCAATTAAGTATTTCTTCTTGTCCAAAATAAAAGTAGTTTTAGAGGGATTTTAATTATTTAAAATAAGTATCGTTCGTGACTTTTTATGCATGTTTATGACTTTATTTCCAAAACTACCCTTTAATTTCTCTCACATCTTAATTACACATATTATATTTTCAAGACACTTCAACATGTAATTAATAAGGGTATATCAAACATTTCATTAACTTTCTTAATAAGTATGCATCCCTCTTAAATGACTTTTATTTTGAATAGGAAGGAGTAATATAGTAAGTATAATTCAAAGAAAATTGTCTTTTAATGTAAAAGATCTGAAACATCATTACCTATTACCATGATCGAAGTACGGCTAAACAGCTAGATAGAGGTGCTTTAATTAGTCGTCACTGCATAAATACAGAATGATACTCCCTCCGATTCATAATAGTGACGTTTTAGAAAAATGTACACTTATTAAGAAAGTTAATGAAATGTCTGATATACCCTTATTAATTGCATGTTAAAGTGCCTTGAAAATATAATATGTGTAATCTGTGTAATTAAGACGTGAGAGAAATTAAAAGTTAATTTTGGAAGTAAAATTATAAGCATACATATAAAGTCAAGAATGACACTTATTTTGAAAAATTAAAATGTATCTAAAACGACACTTATTATGAATCAGAGGGAATATATATCTGACAGCTGGGGTGG
Source organism: Erythroxylum citrifolium (assembly GCA_026284465.1). Lineage (NCBI taxonomy): Eukaryota > Viridiplantae > Streptophyta > Magnoliopsida > Malpighiales > Erythroxylaceae > Erythroxylum > Erythroxylum citrifolium. Next base: position 11,677,262 of record JANKOE010000206.1, on the reverse strand, counting down.
CTGATTCCACCTCTTGGGACAAGAAGTCAAGAATGATATATATCAATTTAAGGGCAAAAAAGTGGTGTTTCACTCGATGAAATTAAATTGTCATTCAAGATAATTATGGATGGAACACGGTCAAACGTTGTTAACTTGAAGACTCTGTGCTCTTGGACCTAAGATTGCAGCTTGCAGGTCCTAACTCTAATAGGTAGAATGGTAGGTGGTAGGTGGTGTTATGTTAACTGGATAACCAACGCAGTCAAAATCTCTGAGGTTGAGGGTTTCTTGAAACCCAAGACATTAGTACGCAAAGCAACAAGTACGCTTTACCTAATATATACCTTGCTTTTCTTCCTAGGAACACTTCAATACTTAACCCCAATATTGTTATTTGGACTTTCTAAGTTGTTCTACTGCAACGATCATTTCCCTTTTGAATCTTAAGTAGTGTATGTAATTGAAATATTGTTGTAACTTTGTGACACGAACCTTCTCTTTTATCATAGCTATTAAGGAATGGATCGATCATACCTTAACCTTTCTAGGTTTTGGGGATGAATAAAAAGCTGAGAAAGATAATGGAAGTGATATAGACGGTGTATATACTAATTTACAAGATTTATCTTTTCTAAGAGGGCGACGTCTTCAAATTAAACCCTCCATGTATAATTGGTTACACTTGTAAATTCTAGTTTGTTTTAAAGCTGAAGGGCCAGTTGGCATATACATAGGAAATAAATTTGGTGGTATCCAATGGAGAAGCAGGAGAGTGAGCTCTCATAATTGAAAGTCACTTCCTTGATGTAAGAGCATTATCGCTGTAAAGTCTAGGAAAAAGAGAACGCAGAGCCTGGAGAGTTTCTGGTGGTCATACTATGGTGGAGGGCTGTTGATGATTTTGATATACATATTCTTTCTGAAATTCACTTTTCTTCTGGTTGTCTCATTTTTGTTTTTTTTGGGTGGGTGTAAACCTGAACATCTGGTCCTGTGGAGATTGGCTGAAAACAAGAGCCCCACTGCCCTCATCAATAAGGGCTTGTAAGTCCCTCTTCAGAATGGTTTCTTTGTCTTGCCTGGGGCACACACATTTCGAATTTAATGTGAAGAAGCAGACAATAAAATCATTTGATGAGTTTTTTTCTTTCTTTATTTATATAAAAGAAGGAGATTTTGGAGTCACCCAGTCCAGCTACATCAGATACAATGACAGGACAACTTCAACTTTTGTTAGTGGACCCCAATCTTAAAAAGCAAAATTGCTGGATTGAGAGCTACTAATCCAAGGACTGTCTACAACCTGTTAGATAGTGCCCACATCACATAGGAATCCATGATGAACCTCTTTTAATTTTTCCTTTTATTTGGGCTTGGCCCCATCTGAGTTTGTTTGATGACAAAAACATGGTTGATTGGGTGATAGGGTCACCTGTGGATAGGCTCGTTACTGTCACGACTTGTGATCGTCTATTTCGCTTATTTAGTTCCAAGCCTGTGCCTATCCCTTGGGGGATGTGCACAGGCTTGGAACTGAGTAAGGGGAACAATGCCTGCAATAATGGGTGTTAGTGTTACTGAATAGCTCTTAGGATAGGGAGGATCTGTGACTTTAAGTACTTAGTAGTTAAAGTCGGTCTTAATTTAGTACTTAGTAGGAAGGGCTTGGTCCTACTCAATATTTAACAAACAAAGGATATGGGGGAACGTTCCGGCTGTTAATCCAAGAAGAGGGGCCGTGGACCACTTTCTTTCTTCGTCGCTTCATGTTTCCATGGTCACCATGTACGTAATTACGAGAACTAATATTAAATATTCTCTTTATACTATGCCAGCAAATTTTGAAATTCGAATCTGGTTAAAGAGGCAATCAATGAGTATGGCACAACCATAAAAAATAACTTGTTATATATTTTTTAAAACAATAAAGCAATGTGAAACAAATCTAGCCTCTTCCTAGCTATCATCTCCTGTGACATCCAAAAACTTATACATAATAATATAAAGACTAATAACAATAATAATAAATATATTTTAATTATTCCAATAGTTTATTAAATAATGTTATTCAATAATTTATAATATTATTAAATATTATTAAATATTTAAATAAATAATAAATATTATAATAAATTATAATAATAATGGCCATCGCCCTGGCTATATGGCCAAAGCCAGGGCGAGGCTATATGGCCATTTGCAAAAGCGAAT
>JANKOE010000206.1:11643821-11674969 GCA_026284465.1 Erythroxylum citrifolium | reverse complement strand
AATAATCAATAAGCAATAACAAACGTAATTCGTACTAACTTCCTTTACTATTCTAACCCCTAATTTGGGGCGTTACAATAATAACATGTAAACCCTCTCGTACCCTTTTAGGCCTTAAAGAAACATATATCAAGCTTTCATTCATAGTAGGCTTCACGCATTTAATCATATGACATTTAACTACTCTAAGAGAACATTAAACAATATATAACTACCTAAAGAAAAGTTTCCTCGTTATGCATATACATATAGAAATGCATATATATATATATATATATATTATCATTCACATAATATGGTATGTCACTTTTATGGTAAATATGAGCATGCTGATACATTTTTTTTCTTAAACAAAGAATGTCAAACAAAATTTTGAAAGTGTGGGTTGAAAAGAAAAAAGAACTAAAAACCAAGGAACTAAGCTTATTTGGGTTTCTAAAACACATTGATTAATTCAGTTTACAAGGTTATTAGAAAAGAAAGAGCAAATGGTATATAGTAGAGATAACAGTTATTGAATTGGGTTTTAATAAGAAATTTATGCACTTTATCATGCTGAATCTAACCTTCTTTGCTCCAAGAAAGTCTAGAAGATATTATTGTAGGATGTGGAGAATTTAGCCATTAAAGACTTTTCAAATGACACAATTGTTGAACCAAGTGAGAGAGATAAAAAGGATAAGAAACTACAATGGATTATAAACTTAAAAGAAGAATAGTCATGCAAATTTCTCATAAGTAATATTTAACATGAGGTAATTGTTAATTCATGATTTAGAAATATATGATAACATGCATTTATGTATTAATTTGAGAATATATCCTTAGTGATGATTGCTTGTGTTTGAATTATGAATAAGATATTTAAGAATTATTTTTGAAGTGTGAACCTAAGTACCTAGACTTAGAAATTATTGTACAAAATGAGGACACTAAGTTAGAATTTACATTAATTAGGTAAGTTTTCTCTAAAACTTTGAATAAGGATAAAAATTTCTAACTTACAAGAGAATTAGATATGTGATAGAAAGTCCATATGATAAAGACCTCCTTTGTTTTCTTGATTGACATTGTGTATTCCAAGTCATCTTTAGGTTTATGATAATCCTTAATTAATGTTTCTATGACCTATTAAGTATTTTGATGTTTAAATTTGAGTTTTAAAGCTTTTTTCTTAGCTTTTTAGAACATACTAGTTGACCAATTTCCTAATGTGGTCAACCAATGTCCATTTTTTGAGAAATTTTTATAGCAAGAGTGAATTTGTATAATGTTGTATTCAAAGTTTTGGTCATCAAGTTACTCACACTGGTCAACCAATATGTTAGAGTGGTCAACCAACATCTCCTTGTCTAAGAAACTTTTTGTAAGTAGTTTGTAAATAAAATGGATTCATATACTAGTTGACTACATTAGTCATTGTTCGATCAATATATGGTTGACTAATGTAGAGAGTTCAAAGCAAAATTTTAGTCTTTTCCTTGTCTGTTCAAAATTGCTCTATATATCCTATTCAAGATAAACTTTGGTCAACCAGTCTTCATGATCTAACGGCTATCTTCTTATCTTTTCTTTTATTCTCATATTTTATCCTCTAAAACCTCAACAATTTAGTATTTTCCTTAAAAAAAACTTCCCTTATTATATAAAACTCTCATTAGATTGCATCAAATTAAAATTTTGACATTCTTGAGTTCCATATTTGAAAATTTCAAAATTATCTCTTAATTAAGATTTTATTTCAAATTTGATGACTTTATGGTTAAATTATAAAATAAGTTAAGTTTTTTTTTCCTTTCAATTATATCAAAAAAATCTTTAGTTTTTTAAAAATTGGTACTTTGGGCACTTTTCCATATTTCTATATTGAAATTTTAGGGCTTTTAAAATTATACATTCTTTTATAAAATTGATTATTGGATGTTGCAATTATGATTTTATTTGTTACAATTCCAACATCTAATTTTATTAAAACTTGCACTTGGTGATTTAATTGAATCTTTCAACTTAGGCACATTACTGAAATAATGATTTTTCAAATTAAACACAATTAGGGATATCTCTATTAAATTTGGCCTTTTGTTTTACCTCTTTAAATATTCAGCAGCAATCTTTAGTGATAAAGTTTGGTAATCTTGATCAAATTCATCTTTTTAGCCAAGTTAGCTTGACATATCACACTTTATATTATATGTTTTTAGTTAATATATTTCTTTTTATGATTTTAAGAAGGGGAGAAATTTTGGTGATATTAGATTTAGGGGGAGTAATAATGTTCAAAAAGAGTGACTGATTTATCATTTTTTTAATTTCTTACACTTAATATGATATACTTGAGTAAATTTATGTTATCTTCATGTATGGATCATTTTTTGAATTTAAACACATCTTTTGTTTGTGATATTGAATTATGGTCTTCATATTGAATTATGTCTTATTCATGGATTATGGGGGAGTTAATCGCTATCTTGATATTTATTTGTGTGCTTCATTTTATTATTGTTGTTCTCTGATATCACAAGTATTTTGCCATCATAAAAAAGCGGGAAATTGTTGAACCAAGGAGGTTTCAATTAAAATTTTGATGATAATAAAACAAAATCACTACTATTGTGCTTATTGTTTTGATGAAAAGAAATATTAGAACAAATGAAATCATAAACTCAAGAAGATAGTATATAAAGTTGAATAAGAGAAGTTGAAGTTTACAATTGATAAAATGAAGATCAAAACATGAACAAAAGAAGATTAAGGCTTATCGAGGTTATTTTACATTTTGTATCATTATTTGTAATCTCGTTTTGTAAATTTGATGATCCAAAAGGCTTATTATACATAAACATTTCATTTAACTTCATTATATGTGTCTTTTACTTCATCAATAGGCATTGAAGCTTTTGATTTTTATACAAAATACTCTTTATCTTTAAAATAATATACATAATATATTTGGGAGGTTTTTAATTTATGTTTACATTAATAAAATTAAGTTTGAGCATTTGAATATGTTAAATCATGTTTTGGGATAACTGGTTAATCTGTATGGGTTAGTGGTCGATTAATGTAAGTTAAAGTTGTTAAATTTGATGTATCGAGAGTTTGTATCAAGATTGGTTAATGTATTAGTTGGACAATGTGTCATATTGACCAATATATGTACTAGTCAACCAGTGTTCTAACAACTAAGGAATCTAGTGTTGTAAATACATAGTGTACTATATATAGCATTGTAATGGCTAGTTTTTGGCTTGATGACTATTTTGGGTTCTAAAACACTATAAATATGCGTTTACTTATTGATTTTAGCATCAAGAAGGTTTTGGGTATTATATACACACATTTGAAAGAGTTTTTCAATTGTTTAAGCATTATTATGTCATAATTCTATGAGTAAGCCATTTTGGAGTTATCAAATAAATAAGTAAGATATTTTTAAGTTATAATAGTCTATTGGAGAGTTGAATATTATACTTAACATTGTTTTGATTGAGATTAAGGTTCCTCTTCATCTTAAAAGAAGATTGTATGAAGACTTTCTCTTTACCAAGAAAAATGATACAAAAGTTGTTCTTTTCCTTGAAAGAAAAATTATAGTGAAATTCAAAGAAGATTCTTAGGAGTGGGCATAGACAAGAGATGTTTGTTAAACCACTATAAATCAATTTACATTCTTTCCCCCTATCCTCTTTAAATTATTATTCAATTATTTGATTAATTTTTAAGCGATTTTCACATACTTATTTATATTAATTGTTGTTAATTGATTACATCAATTAGAAAATTTGTTAAAATTTTTAAAAACCCAATCTATCCCTCCTTCTTGGGTGCCATTAAGGAATAACAAAAACTATAGTGGAGTAATTATAAAAATTTTAAAGTCACGCAAAAGGTTGATTTACTCTATTAATACAATAAGGAGTGGGTTAAGGAGGTTCTAACGAATTAGCAGATGAAGAGTTATATGAAGGAATTGATAGATTTAAAGCAAAAGAAGGTACAATAGGATTAGTGTAAGTTAGATTGAACTACAAGATTTGTTACATGATGAATCTATAAAAGAAATTTTAAGGAACAAAAATAATGTTGGATCAAAGAAAAACTAACAAGAAGATTCTTTGACTTAGAATTTTGAAAGAGTTAAAAAATATGTTATCTTATCATAAGGCCATATAATGAGAGATATGAAGTCCTTGAGATAAAGGATTTTGATGCCTATATCCTTTATGTTCTATAACGAAGATTCCTATATTCAAAGCAAATGATGTTAGCTGATTTAGATTTAATATATCAATTTAACCTTCTTTGAACTTAGAGAACTATTTCTTCTTAGAAACTTTTAAATCTTCTAGTGAAAGGAGCAACGTCTTCCTTATCGTTTCAACTAAAGCATGTCTCTTCCTTTTCACTTAACTCCTTTTTTTGAAGCTTAGAATGCTTAGTTGTTCCTTTTGGGATCTATTGCTTCTTGTTATGTTCCCCTTAAGTCTCATTTTGTAAGTGAAAAGAGATCCAATGCACTCCTCCATTAGTAGTACATTTAAGTCTTTTTTTTTCTTAAATTGTTGTCATCTTTACTTCCGAAGTCTTTAGAAGAGACCAAAGAAATTCGTTTACTATTTTAAAAATAGTATATATCTTTTTAAGGCCTTTAAGAGCACCAATAGTGTCAATAAATCTAGTTAACATGCAAAAATTCTTTTATTATGTTTCATTTGAAATAATTCACATTAGTGTATTAACATACTCACTTTACTCTTATTCATTTGATTTGTGCCCTCATGAGTAATTTTAAAACATAGAAAGACTATTAAATTCATTTATTCCTAATGCACAAAATAAAATGTGAATAAACTTGTTTTTTAAGGAAATTAACTTGTTATCCTAAAGATCTCATTCTTCCTTTAGTCTGGGAACTTTTCTATTGTCTAATATCTTAATGTAAATGAATGGGCCATTATAAACAATTTTTTATTAGTCACTTTCGGTCATCAAGAAGAATTTTATTATCTTATTCCAATAAGGATAATCAGTTATATCAAAAAAGGAGCCCTACTAATATTTTTGCCCTCTTATGTAAAGATGTAGATGCATGTAGATATACCACGAAGATCTTTTTCGAAAAAATTTTGTTTGAAATAACAATAAAGGATTCATTCTAATACCACTTGTTGGTCTCTAATGGCATATAAAAGGAAATGAATTAAGTGTTTTATGAATTCAAACAACTTTTACTAAAATGAAGCTTAATTGATTTCAAATTGAATGATGATATGAAATGACAATTTAATTATGGTTAAATTCATAGGAATCCTTGTGTTTTGAAAAACTATCAAAGTGCCCCCTAAATTTTAAAAACTATCAACCACCCTTATAGTTTTAATAACTTTATGTGAGATCATTTCTATATCCCATATAATATTGTGTAAAACAAAAAAGAGAGTGAAATAGAATAAAATGAAGAATTGGAGGAATGTCAAGGGCAAAGGATTCTTACAAACCCTAGCTAATTGAAACTTTTGTTAGAAGAAATCATCATGTATAGGGATTAAAAGGTGAAGTTACATTATGGAAGTTGAATTATTTCCCCAGTACCATCAATCGCCAATATATCTCAATTTTTGGCGGTGGTAATATTGAATTATTTTGAATTTGTGCAATTAAGATTAGAAATTTCAATTTGGGAACTCCTTTTTTTTTTAGCTGAAAAGGAATACAAACAGACAAAATCAAAACAAAACAAGACCTAGCACCTTAGCTACCGTGGGGTCCACCGGGTCAAAGCGCCTTGCTGATCTCGTAGTAGGTAGTCACGAACGGTCGTCTGGGGGTCCTGGATAATGTGCAGCCCTGGGCTCAGAAAAGCTGCAAGAATGGTCATCTGATCCGCACTCTGATTCTCTTCGCGATACACGTGTTGCAATTGAACCTCCCAATCACGATGTAGAATTCGTCTGAGTACCTGCCAACCAACGAAATATCATCAGTGAGAATTGAATACGAAGTGAATTATGGATTCTTCAATTTTGATAGGGATTTTAATTGCTGGTTTCCCTTCATTTTCAACTAACTTACAAAGTGAACAGGTAGCATGATTATTTTCCCTTTAGTTTGGGGAATCTTCAATTATGAAGTGAACAAGTTGCTGATTGTTATTGTATATATGTTGATTCTTCACTTCTATCGTTTCCAGTTATTATTGTATATATGTTATTATTGTACTCGTATGTTCAGTAATGTATACTTTGTTTAGTGGTGACGTATTGCTCGTTTGCTGAAACTCGTATGTTCAGTGGTGTCTACATGAATGTTGAAAGGTGTATACTTTGTTCATTGCTAAAACTCATATGTTCAATGGTGTGTACTTTGTTCATTGCTGAGACTCATATACTCACTTGTGAATACTGTATGTATTGCGCTCTGATTTCATACAGAAGATGAACCTTTTTTTTGTTTTAATCTCTTATATATATATTATAATCAAACTAAAACATGAAAGGGAATGTATTGATTTGTTAAATGCTCATCTGAAGAGTAAAAGCTTATAGGATTTTTTGGACTTGTACAACAGCAATCCAGAAACATTTAAATGGAGATGCACCTGACCCTGTCATGGCCATGCTATACATTCCTAGGACAATAGTCTCCAACAAGGATAAGATATGGAAGCCCATTAAAGATGGTGCGCTTGTTTGGAACGATATAAGGAATTCGTACACTTCAACATCCCATTTCAGGGCAGATATGCATATATGCATAAACTGCTTCAGGCGAACATCCAATGAGACAGGCAGAACCCAAATAAAAAACCTGCAATCCAATTCTTCTTCAACAACTTGTAATTAAGCTATCAGTGCACATTCATACAGCAGAAATACAACTACTGTCGTAGTCCATCCAAGCGCCAGCGGCAGTCAAACTCATATTTCACCTCCAACAGAATTTGGTCGTTAGCTCTTGCTTTAGAGGTATTGTTCCTGTAACAATTCTCACACACTTGCAGCTGCTGCACCTTGAAATACAATGGACTATTGACCACATAGCAAGCAAATCTAATGTCAATCATACAGGTTTATTGCTTCGAGCTATCAGGCTGGAGAACACTGTCTTGCGTTTCAAGGTAAGGTCTAATGAAAGTCCTCCGCCACCAGACCTCAAAAGCTTTCTGAAGATTTGGGCAGTTATCACCAGATTTGAGAAAAGTACTCAGCCAATTCAGCATCATATTTTGCTGGTTCTCTAAAGGTAAAGTGAGGATTGTCCTCCCAATACCTTCCTCCACTACCTTCCTGTCAAATGACCTGCACCCATGTTGTAACCAACTGTAATCATTGATCAATGGCTGCAACCAAGTCTGCAAAAGCAAATGTCGAGTGTCCTTAGATGGCAGCACCTCCCCTCGTCCAATACCAACAAATAACCTCGCAGTAATGCAACTAACATGGTATCGAGACACTATAGGCAGCTTTTCATGTAAGACTGCTAACTCTTGCTGTCTAGCCCACACCAAAGTAAATTCATCTGCTGCTTGCCTGTCACATAAAATCTCAAGCAACCAGGTGAGGTTATCTGCATCAAGAGCTATTTGCTTCATCACAGGTTCCTTGATCTCAATAGGTTTATTAACAAACTCAGGTTCAGTAGCTTGCTGAAACAGAGATAACAATGAATTCAAGCAAATTCTGCATGATTTATATATGGTTTCAGTATGGATATCAGCTGAACCCACATAGCTTGGAAGACTGTTATTCTCCCGAAGGAGTTTCAGCACCACAGATTTCATTTCACGCCGTCCTCTCTCCTCATTGCTTTTGAGCACAAGGTCCATTATATCAGAAAGTGTATTGTTCGGTGGATTAGCAGTACCAGAAGATACTCTTTTCAGAACTGGTGTTACACCAATACTTTCATTCTGTAGGCGAAGGACTGAAGATACCACCTTCTCTTCCTCTTCTTCCCCAACCCATGGCACTGCTTCCAAATACTCCAAACATGACTTAGTGCAGGACTCAAAGCCGAGAACTTCAGCAACCTGAGGAAAGTTCCATTTTTGAGAAGTCTTCATAAGAGAAATAATTCCTTCCCTTTTACTGTTAAGAATTCTAGAGGAAAAAGAAAGATAAAAGATACAAGTAGAGATCTCAAGCATGCTTAGGGAGGGCCTAAGTCTAAACTGCTAGATAAACTAGGCAACCATCTTTTCCATCATATGGAAAAACTATTCATAGCACATGGATAAGGATGTTGTGGTCTTTCTTACAATTCCCTAAATTCAAAATTCACAAGGCATACCAGTATATCAACCCTTGGACACAAACACTTCAATAATGTGGTAATTGGCATGCAATTCTTCAACTTCTGACACCAAGCACTGGATGTACATTACACATACAATTATACACACCCGATGGAAATGATTAGACGACAATATCGGAATCAACACTTGTACTACAAAGATTTCGAGAAACCACTAATAATGTGAAAAAGAAATCGTGTTTAGAAATAGCATCATTCACCTATAAAGAAAAAGACAACAATCGCATGTATGACTACTCACGACTCTGTTGCCAATGCCCTAACCTAAATTGACCACTTTACACAACTATTCCATAGTCAGGTTTTCAGCATACATTATATGTCAAGATGTTGGTTTACAGAACAGGGATCAATTAACACAGGCAGATTAGAAATGTGTCATTATGCGATGCCAGTAAGCCAATTTCTCAACAACTCAAGTTTTCCTGACAGCGTCCAAATTGCACAGCCTTATAAATAATTTGATACAGGACAGTCATCCAAACAATAAAGGAATAAAACATTAGAAGACTCTGAATGATGTCCGTTTCAGTTGAAATATCACAAGAAGGTAAAAGAGTAATGGTTGAAATGGAAGAGAGGATTAAGCATTCCACGAACGTATAGAATTTCTCACACTGCACAAAGGATAGAGGAATCAGTAACAATTACAAAAACAGTATTATCTGCTACTGGGTGAAGATTAATTGAATCAACTAGTACCAACCTGCATAACATGAGAAGAGGTGCTTGAAATATAAGAAAAGGCTAACAAGTGTATGTCAACACATATCTATCATTTAGGCATAAACATTAACCTAAAACTGAGGGCACAAAAAGGACATTCATCTTCTATTACATATATTTCCGCAGGGTACAGACCAAACATCTCAGCCCCAAAATCTCAGTCTATGCATTTCCTACCTTGGTTTGACCTGATTTAGGTCAAGGTTTGCTACATCTTTGGTCCACAACATGAGGTCAGGGTGAGAACTGAGGCCGGAAAAGGTTCCATCGTGATTGGTTTTATGGCCAGGTTCTAGGTTCTGTTTAATCAGTACACAGTCCACTTGCAAGTGAAATACCTGCTCTATGTTTATTCATAGACATACCTCAAATAGAAATGGGTAGGGATACATGAAGACTCTTTCATCCATCATCTCCAAGCGTTAACCAAATAATATGGGTCGACCTTGATTCTTAAAATGTTTTAAGATGTAACCACAAAAAGAGATCTAGAAGAATTTGAATAAAGTCACCAACCCTACCCCTCACTCAGAATGATAGAACGCAATATACTTGTCTTAATACTTGTCCTTAAACAATCTCTAGATGTCCTTCTCAGGTGATTTCAACAAGTAGAATATCAAATGAACCATTAACAATGCTTTTGATGCACCTAAACAGACTAAGCTTTTTCCTTCTATTCCTTCATTATTAGAGATAAATAACTCAACCCACCCACTAAGACTTTTTAACCACACGGGTTGCTTGGGGATACGAAAGCCCTAAAGAGTAAGTAAATAAATACTCAACTACGTGACAAGAGATCATTAATAAATGCATATTGTTAATTAACAGGTAGTCATAAATCTCCAATGGACGACAGTTAAAAACATAATTTGTACAGAAAACATCTATGACTGAAGAAGGGATCTATTCAACTGCAGATTACCTTGAGAATTCGAAGCACGCGAGAGACATTTTGCTTGATTAACCGCTGCTTCATATCTTTACAATACATCAACCCCACAGTTTCAACATATATCTCAACATCCTCGCAATCATCAATCTCAAGACAGGAAAGAGTAGACTCTTGTTCTGAAAGCTTATTAGCAAAAAGGTGGCTGTTCTCCACTAAGACATTCTTGTGAACACTCAACTTCACACAAAATCCCTGCTTTCCGAGTAAGATCACTTTCATATCACTGGTTCCAGCTTCTCCATACTCGATTGCAACCTTCCTTGGCAGACTCTCTATTTTAGGCCTCGGTGTTCTCTCATTAGTAACTGAACCATTAATAGTAGGTTTACCTGAGCCACGATTTGTTTGCTCCTGACAAGCAACTTCGGAACGTATTGATGTAGGCGGGGCCTTTCTGTCACTAAATGGGGTTTGTTTCTTCTGCACAGTAGTTCTCGGTGGAGGTGAGGAAGGTTTGGCTTTGTTTAGAGGATTTTGACTTTTAGTGGCCTTCTGAAAGCCAACAGGAGAGGGGCAACACCAAAAACCTTCTGGGGTCACGGCAATTGGAACATTTCTAATCTTAGTCTGGCCTTGTTCTACCCTTGTAAGTCTAATTTCAGCCATATTCGATACGAATTAGCAACAATTGAGATCAACACATGGTGATTTCTAATGTGGAAATAAGGCTTTCAACAAGAAGCTGGTTTTTCTCCACTGCATGAGCAAAAACAACTCTTAGCAGAAACCGGTCATTCTCAGGTTGTCCAAGGTACACTTCTTTGCAAAACTTTTAACCAAAATAAGGAGGGGAAAATGAAGCAGAAGAAATTGACCCCGAAACTCAACAAACCCAAAATTGTAGTCTCATGAGAACTACTTACAAGGAAACAGTCCAAATTTAGAACTGTAACTGAAGTTGGTAGAAGTCAAGAAGTAATTCCAAAACTACAATTAGAAAGGAAAGAAAATTTATCTTGTTTATCGAATGAAGCAATTATCTTATGCATGACAACACATTTCTCCGAGAACTTCTTCCTTAAATCCCTCCCAAAACTACTTACACAGATCAAACTCGCAGAATAAAACTCATGAAACGCTCACTTGAGAAGCAACCTCAAAGTTAGCAACTTTGAAACTCCAGAAACACTAAGAACTTACATAAGGAGTGAGGAATTTAAGTGACCATGAAAACCCGTCTCTTTATTCTTATTCTCGAAGTTCCATGAGAACATAGAATGATTGAAAGCGAGGTCCAGTGTCAAGCATTAACGGAACCAGTGAACAAGACCTTGCGGGAGAAGAAATAATGATTGTGAAGTCTCTTTTTAACTGGAAAAGAAAACCTCAACATGGCCAACACAAACGGATAGACCTACAACCTTATTAAAGTAAAAGGGAAAGCAAAAGAAGTGATGGGCCCGAGGGTTGGTGTCAAGCTTTGGTTTTGATGATTGCAAGTGATGTGGGTCACAAGTTTTGCATTGCATGTCTTCAACTCTCTCTGTCGAAATATTCTGCCTGTCTAAATATAGTTTCAGCGCGATCAAACACGCCTATCTCCCGTCATCTCGTTCCATTTTTTTCTCCGCTCATTAATTCAATGACATTTTCTAGTTGTCCCTATGTCACGTTGCATTCTGGGCCGTTGTTGGATTTTCTCGACCAAAGTGATCGTCGTGGGTGTTACCATGTTAGTGCTCGAATTGACTGGACTACCCTCGTGGCATCGGCACCTCATGGTAAAGACCATAAGTGCTAGGATTCATCAAGTCTTGTAGATAGGCAATTCGGGAGATATCAGATGGATAACAATATAGATAAGTTTGGAGATTAGTGAAAACGACGGAGGTGAAGTACATTTCTGGTTTGTTCTGTAGTAGACCACAGTGTTTTTTTTGGTTTACTCATTTAATTCGGCTTCATGCAACTTGAGTTATTAATGTCTGCTTACACAATCTCTCCCTTTTACCTAGTTTTTGTTCCTTTCTGTTTGTAATTGTTTCAATGGAGAATGCGAAAGCTATATAAGTTTGTGTTCAGGAGATGTGAAGGACTATAGAATCACAGTAGGTGGAGTTTCTAACAACTAAATCAAATCTATGGAGGATTCTGTATCTTTCTTTTATAATATGTGTGTATATATATGTATACAAACACACATTTATAGATATATATATATATAGAGAGAGAGAGAGAGAGTAATGGTTTTTGGGGTTTAAAGCTTGTATCCTTTTCACCGGCTTACAAGAAAGCTTGCATCTCTTCAAACAATAACTTTCTTTAAATATAACTTTGTAGACTTTGATGAAAGAATTTAAACTTACCACTTAATGAAACTGGAATCTGTAGAAGTGTTGAGAAAGGGGCCCTTACTTGGAATAAGTCTTCTTACTCATGAGTATTTTTGCCAACTTCATCAATTCTGTATTGGGTAAAGTGAGTCTAACTGAACTCTTGATTTTGAGTAGTTCGTCCATGGTCCAGTCCTTTTGAGAAAAGAAAGTAAGAACAGTGTCTGCATGATTCAAGTTGAATCCAGCAGTTTTTCCTTTTCTTCCTTTTTGTTCCTTGTTAAGTTGCTATTTGCTTTATAGAAAGCAGAAGAAAACATCATTTTCAAGTGGCACGGTTTTACAGAATAAAGAATAGGTAAGGTGATGACCAATGACCATACCAAATGATGAACAACAATTCTGAAATGGTTTTGAAGGCGTCTCCTCTCGCTTTCTATCTCTGAAGTTTCTTTTGCATTATTTAAAGCCGTGGAAATTGTCAACTGGCTTTTGTAGTAGGGCAATCATAGAACTTGCAGATGATGATGACGATGATATAATGGAGAAAAAGGATTAACGTTTCCATCATCAATGGCACCAGAAATTGAAAAGGAAAACATAGAAAAGAAAAGAGATAGACACCCTCGAAAGAATTGGAACGTGTCTCTGCTGGAAACTTGGCCCACCATAGATGCCAATACCATACCACTCTTCAAGTGGTTCGTTTGGGACTTCGTGTGTCAATTTATGCTCCTAGCAATCACTCTCTCACACCTGCTTGCTTAACCTTGTAATCAAGTGGTTTAATTTAATCTAGGAACATGGCAGGCATGCTGATTAATCATATCGGAATCAATCTCATGATGATATGACCCACTGGCACTTGGTAAATCATCACCATGAACTTCAACTTGATTAAGAAGCCAACTAGCCTTAGTTCAAATGACACATTAAGATTCAAGTTTGAGATCATTGCAGTGTCATGAAAAGAAAGATCAAAAACAGTAAACTCAATTTTTCTGCAGCTCTAGATTTAACCCTTTTAGCAGTGAATGTTTCCTAGTCAGTACATGATAAAATGAATTGTTTCACGTAGATCAGATGCCGGAATCTATATGCACAGAATTTGTCAAGATAATTTATGGTCTTTTAAGAATGGAATTGATCTCAGCAGCAGAAAACTAACTTCTGGAGACTCTGTCAAGTTAAGGTTTCTCTGTATCTTTTTCCTTTTCAGTTCCTTTTGACTTGGGATTGCTTTTGCCAGAACTGAAAGACTCCTGGTAAATATCAGAGACAGGGAAACTCATCCGCGAGCTGAACAGCAGCAAAGACAGAATAATGTTTTGGCTCACAAGAAGTAAAGTGTCAAACCCGATCGACAAGTGTCACAATGTTTTGGACAATGCCTGAAAACTTCCCTGCCATGTCCGTGTCTTATTGTTCCTTGCTTGTCCAACGCCTGATCACATGTGACTGGTCCCTCTCCATGTTGCTTACCAGTTATCAACTTTCCCATACTAGTTTTTTGGTGCAAGCTTCCCAATTTTCACCTCCATTGGATGCATAATAGACAACAGTTTCCAATTGGTCTTTGATTAATCTCTTCGTCTACAATGGGCCTGGTTGTCGTTGGTAGACCAACTTGATCAAGTTTTGATCCGTCATGGATTTAATTATATAAAAGTATATAAGATTTGACCGTCTTAGTACATAGAATCTCCTTCCCTGGAGAAATCGTTTTCTATGCCCAACTTCTGAAAGAGGATAACATGGAAACGTCTCCATCCACAAAGCTCTTCACTCTTTGTTCTATACTGTTGGCTGCTCTTTTTGCTTATTCTGCATCTGTCCAGTTAAATGACCCTGGTAAAATTTTCTAATTTTTTTTTAATCCTTTAGAGGTGTTCAAGATTGTTAAAAAGTTCAATATCCAATCCGTTTTTCTTTGCTTTATTGTTCTTGTTTGTTCAGATTGGTACTTTTGGTTTCCTTTGTATGCCTGTGGTGTCGTTGTGAATCTTATGAACTGCAAAGTCTCCTGCACGCAAATCAGGAGGACTGCTCTAGTGACACTATGGCTTGGCATATTCTTGTTTTTGAAGGCTGTATTCGAAGGTTTTATGAGTAGTAGATCAGGGTTTTGGTCGTTGGATCTTAGTAAGAGAGTTGTGAGAGAGAAAACAGGAAGTGGGTTGGTGATTGCTTCAATGGTTTTGCATTTGTTAGCATTACACGAGACAATACATGTCATGCCGAGGAAAAACAAGGAACTCCGGTCCTACTCCTACATCAGTTACGGTGAGACTATTTTGCAACTGATTTTGACAGTTTATTTTTGTTAATGATCAGTGGATTAATGAATGTTGCAGGAATGGCGATTCTTGCGTGCTTCAGTTTTGGACTTCCCTTCTTCTTCTTTGTAATAATGCACGGAGGGCTGAAGTTTGACCATAACGAATGATAGGACCTCAATTACTGTTACAATCTTAAGAACATGACAGATTTTTTGACAACTTGTTTGAAAGAGTTGCCTTCTTTAAGCAAGCCTTTCAGGAAATAGTATTTTTCTTCAGGAAATAAAGAAATTCGCTAGAGGCATAGTTCCTTTGTAATGATCTAGCAGCCAAATATTACCTCATACCTTTCCAGCATTTAACCTCTCCAGTGTAAAACGAACTTCATTGAGACATTACCTCATACATCGACTTAGCAAGTAAAGCCATAGTTCCCTGCAAGACCACCTTTCACGCCAGACCATGGCTTGAAAAAACCACAGAATCGATGGGCATCCCAGAAAATGAGCTTACTTCTCTTTCAATGTTTCAATCATTATCCACGATTTTATGATAATGTCACTAGCTTCTCGATTGGATTTCTGTTTTAAAGTTAACTTCCCGCCTTCTGTACTAAGTTAGCAAGTAAAACTGGAAAATTCAATCATGCAAGCCATAATTGAGTAATTTGCAGGTAAGAAAGAAGTTTCTAAAACTGACTACTAATCTTAGATGAAAGAACCCTTAGAACGATGAGTACCTACAAGCAGTTAGCACCAAAAATTCATCTACACTCCATGCTAAGCTAGGAAGGCAGCAGTATTAATCACAGGAAAAACAAAAGAAATGCAAATCATCTTTGAGAACGCACATAAATTAATAAGAATAGATACAAGCTACTTGCTGGGCCAACTAAAGATTTCATCCCAAAATTGACCTGAGCTGAAAAGATGTTTCACTTTCCAGGGACCCCATTGTAGTGTCTCTGTTGAAATTTTGATGCTACATGTGATTTGATCAGCAGACAAATTTAACCATAAGATTCCGGGATCGTTTCAACCTTATTCAACACGTGGGTGTATTCAGCATGAGATCTTTCAAAGCTTTTATTAGCAGAAAACACCATACAGGCACAATTTATTTTGAAAATTAGTACAGGCGGCCCCGACATTTGGAAGCTCCACAATGGCAAGGATATCCTTCTCCAGGTAGTAGCTCATACCGATAATTGTATGTCAGTTCTTCACCACAAGCTATCTGCTCAGAACATAGTTTGAGCAATAAATAGAATAACAAGCATAGCTACTGAGGCCCATTAACTTCTTTTGAAATAAGATCTAACCAATCAGTTGTAAGGTACAAAACCTCCCATTAGAAAGAGAATGTATTCCCTGAGCAAATGTGCATCCCTGAACCGAACAATAATACCGATACTTGCATGCCACATTACAATATGAGAAGCATAGACGTCTTGCTAATACCAATCCCATTCATTAAAAAGAATGACATAAAAGAAGATTGGGTAGAATTTGCTTACATCTCGACTTGCATAAAGACCAATATGAGCACCCATTGAGTCCATGCTGTCCACAAGAACTTGGCGATTGACAAGATTTGGCATGCAGCTGCAATAAAAACATGTAATGAGGGGTATCAGAAGCCACCTGCTACTGTTTTGATTAATTCAAAAGATTGTCCTTGCAAGCAGGAATCCAAACATTCAAACTCGTGACACACTCTACCTAGTAAATTCTTTCCTACCTGTGATTGATGAACCTTGATACATTCCCATATTTTGTAGCGTCAATAACATAGGGAGCCTGTCCTTCAATCAATCTGCTCATATCATCAGTATGAGCATCAACATTATAAATATAGCTGCAGCCTTCCTTCCCGTACCTGGAAGCCCAAGAAAGAACATTCATAAGATATGCACAGAAAGCATAAGCTGAAAAGATTGCATAAAGTCTCTAACCTGTCATGCCGCTTTTCTGCCTCCTGCTCCTCCAAAACCTCCCCAATATACTCGCATATAAACGTGCCACGTAGGATTGGTTCACCTGCCCTGACTGCCCAACCCTGACATCAACAAGTAGAGACGTCATACAAGGCAAAACAAAAAATTAGAAAAATGGAACCATACCTTGTTTTCTGTCTTGAAAACTTCCAACTTTACACGTATGCCATTTTGCAAGACCCTGTTGGGGCAGGATTTATTGCAGCCACACAATCGATTGCACTCATAAACCAGGTAACCCTCCTACATATTTCCAAGAAATCTCATAAAAAGTTATCCTCAACAAGAAAACAGAAGGCAGATATGCATTTATGCTTCTAACATGATGTTATATAAATGAAAATTGCAGCAGGAAATGTAAATTCTGGCTGTTGGGCTATCTGCCAAAAAGTAGGGAGTAGGAAAGAAGTCACTGCTGATAATCATCCAATAAAGATATTAAAAAGGTTCCAATGTTGGCTAAATCTAAGCATTATCAATAGATGTATGTCCCCTCTTCAAATTGATTTTCATCCACACATATACAATTTGCTGCACAGCGAGTGCAGAGCATGAATGATATAATATATCATTTTCCATAACAGATTTAAGAAAAAAGCACAAGTCCATAAGCATTGTGCTAAAAGGTCATGTAATCAAAGAATAGGATCAATTAGTGTCCCAGTTGTACTCATGCAGAGGAGCTTGGCAACAACTAATTAAGAGTAAATTACTCCACACACAATTTTGAGACAATATTCATAAAAGAAGAGGTTGGCATTACCTCCAAAATAATTCGCCCTTTATCATCATAAGGGAACTTGCAATTCATGGATTTCCCATTTATGTCTTTTGCATCTTCGTAGTCATTCTCAAAGAGGTAAACATGATCACATGTTTCCGCACAGCATATCGTATGTTGACAGGAACAACCCAAGTTCAAACTCTGCACCAAGGAGAAACAAAAACAGGAACACCTTAAGAACAAATAATTGAGAAGCAATGTGCATAAGCATGCTCATTTGGTAGGGAGGTCAATTCAAGATCACAACCCTGATGGTGAGAAGCAGAACAAACAAGTCCATTGTGCATACAAAGGTCACAATCAAACTCAAAGGACATTGACAAGGTTCAGCTTACCACCAATAAAAGATTACCTCGATATCTATACCATGGAGTTGATCAAGCAATGGCCTTGTGACATAGGTAAACATTTCCCAAGGCATCGGGCATTTAGGATTTTCATCAGCCAAAACATTCATGGAAGGATGACGGGAATCAACTATATCTTCATCCATCACACAGGTGACTGGTATTGGTTCTTTTCCAAAGCTAATATCGTCACATAATACAGTGGCCTTTTGCTTAGGCCTCCCTCTAAGATCATGCAAATCAATGACATAGTGACACTCATCCATGGACCACTCATTATCCTTGTGGACAGTCATATCTGCCAATTCTTTCTGCACAAACCCATTCAGAAATGGCATTACGGGTGACAACAGTCCTGGGTCCTTAAAGCTCTTGCAACCTCTTGGACAGATAAAACCCTCTTGATGCCATTGCACTCGAATATTATGCTCACTGCAAAGTTTGGCTGCCTTGAGATACAAACTCTCTGGCAATACTCCATATTTACCCTCCAACGATGCTTTCAGGCTCACCTTACAGCAAACAGAGCGAGCAATAACCAAAATGTCGTGGTTATTTGGTCGAGCTTTGCTTTTCTGGACTTCAGAAAACAGTATCTTCGCAACTGCTGTACATTGTGGTTCTGCCAGCCGACCAAGAGTCCCAAACTCAGTTACTTGAGGCTGTATACTTAAATCTCCGGTATCAAGTGACTTTGATGGTCGAATGGGTTTTTTCATACCAACACTGCCCCTGTTCCTCATCCTATATGTTGCTGCTCCCAGACCTTTCTTAAACCTAGGGCGGGTAAGTCTTCCAGATTTTAGTTTGTAAGCATAATAATGGATGCCCTTCTTTTGGGGACGGGAACTTGATAGATTTGGTCCCATATGAGCAGCCTGATGGTGGCGGCCAAGATCAGGCAACAAGTCAAATTTCAACCCACAAAACCTGCAAACAAACTTCCGAATACCACCTAAATGCTCGGTGTTATTATCCATAGAAGTTACATTGCTCTGCTCAACTTTTGGTACAGAATTTTCTTTCTCCTGAATTATTGGCACATTGGGACGCTGAGCAGTTTTTGACAGCCTCAGCTCCATTGGATGGACTGAGAATACATGCAGCCATAACTGCTCTATATTCCCAAAATGGCTGTGACAAGGAATGCACTGAAGCAGCATGCACTGTTCAACAAATTGCACGTGGTGTCTCTCCTGGACATGGGTTTCCAAACCTTTCTTGTTTGTAAAAGAGTCCAAGCATATGGCACAAGCATGACCCCGGAATAGCCACTGTGCTTCTTTTTTATGGTTGTCCATCCAGTGACTGCTAAGATCCTGATCATTCAGAAACTCCTTTGAGCATATTTTGCACTTGATAGAGGTTTCATCATCATGACTTGCATTACCAGTCAACGGAATATTTATAGATTCAGGCATTTCAGAGGAGGAAATATGTACATCATCAGCAGCACTAAAACCCCATATTCTCATGAGTCTATCTTTCTCAGTGTAAACTAATTTTAACAATAATTCTCCTACAGAAGAATCTTTTAAAGCTTCAGTCAGGGCCCACTGCAGTTGAACATCCATGGGAACAGGGTTCCTTAGAGATAAAATACTTTTGAATAGCTTGTAGAAAAGCTCACATGCTTGATGTAAATGCATTTTCTGCTGCACTGAGGAACAATACTTCAAAAGATCTAAAAACACTTCTTTTGATATGATCCTACTTTTACCATTTCTCGCACGCTTAAGCCAACTTGGAATGTGTTTCTCACAGTAGATTGAATAGCGCTTTGGACTTTCATTACAAGGACCACTACCATCAATGGGGCTTGAACCAATGCAGTTATGCACTTCTGTGCTCTTGTAATCCTGGCTAGGATATTCAAGCTTCGCAACTAAGCTGTTTCTTCCATTGACAGCATCCACATCATCCATAATTAGGAGAGGCTCCACTTGAAGGGGACTTTCAACTTCTCCAGCCACTACTACATCTTTGGAATGTGAGGATTCAAAACTGGGATTTATCTCTTCATGCTTTCTCTTAAGATTAATTTCTGGTGAACTCAAAATGTCTTTTGCTTCAGTTCGGGGTCTGTGTTTCTTACAGAACAAGGAACCTGGAAGAGACCGATGCTTACATCGGGTGCCTAGAACAGTTGTACCTTCACACAATGGAGTATGAACTGGAGGACTTGCCTCTACTTTAGTGGAGCTTCCAGTGAAACGAGAGGCCAAATGCACACAACAGTACACATCACCATCATTTGCCCACCTTACACACTGTCTCCCTTTCGACTCGATGAAAGCTGTGCACTGGCGATTCTTATTTCCATAATCTATGTTTTTGTTAGCGACAGTCCCATTTACAGGTGTCATTTCTACATGTTTGGGCTGCATCAGCTCAGTACTGCCAGCTTCAACTACAATTTCATCCCATCTTTCAGCCACACTGCAAGGTGACTCTGCAGGTGCAGTTTCCAACCTAGAACCTACCTCAGTGGATAGCTTTGACACTAAGGTGGAAGCATTTATACTGTCTCGATTATTGAAGAATTCAGAGTCAATTTCAACAGTCATTGACTGGAGTGTATTGCTTGTTTCCACCTGGGAAGAATGTGGCTCAGCTCGACGTACTTCTAGCTTGGGCCTCTTCATACTAACTTGCAAACTCGGTGTTGAGGGACTATCACAACTCCTATGCTCCATATCGTCACCACTAGATATTGGGTGAGATGTTGAAAACCATTTCATAACTTCATGCTTCCAGGTTTTCCACTCGGAAGTAAATGTTGGCTGACCAGGTGCATCCCTGAGAGAGTTGATGTCATTCCAACGGATAGAATCAAACAATTCCTGCATCCAAGAGAGAAAAAATAAAAAAGCAAAAGGTGAAGAGAAAAGATATAAAGCAGTAGAAATGCACTGTATCATACTTGATACAAAACAAAAAGTGAATGAGCTGAGCAGTAAAGGAGTGCGTTATATCACAAGGTTCTAAGAATAAAAACACCGTAGTACATAGATGTCTGCACAGTTTTAAATGGTTACTTCAAACTAAAAATAAGAACAAATAATGTAGCACAATTAGTTCACGTTACAATGATTGATATTTGAAGGTATAAGATTGCTTAAGGCTGTCCAAGAGAATAAGAAAGCAAGTAGAGATAGTTGCATTAGGTCATTTATGGATTAAATTGATAACAATGTGAAAAACTAAAGATGTTAGCAATACCAGAGCTTGACCACTATTTTATGTTTATGTGTGCTGCAAGCACTTATAATGTAGGAAAGCAATTAAGTTGGCAGTTTAACAAAAAATAGAGTGGAAGAGAAAGAAAGAGAGAGATAATCACTTGGTTTTTAGTTGGCATTCTAGAGATACTATCAAGAAGCAAAAAGAGCACATCATGAGGAGCAACAAGAACAAATGTCTCTTCCAGTACTATTGACAGGCCAACACGTAAAGGGTGCCCATATAGCAACCTATAGAATTGGCTTATCCATCTTTTTAGTATCTAAGCAATGGCATCACACATTTAATATCGATTCAACACACATGTGGATCCTATGGAATAAGCATCATAGTAAATGTAAAATCTTTTCACAGAAATGTCAAGCTGAATGACGGTACCCCATGGCATTGAATAGTTGTTAAAACAAGCAAGGCATAATTTGATACATACCTCCCGTAATAGTTCAATGGATTCAGCACAATTTGCAGTCTGACAATGATGCACCCAAGATTGAAAAGAATTTAGAAGCCAGTCTGAGTTCAGGTAACGCTGTGATATCATCTGTTGAGACAGAAAATAAAACATCACTTTATTACTAACCAAGAGAAATAGTAGAACTTTTCTAATCAAACAAACCTAGGCTAAAATCTCAAAAAGAAATTCAAACTTGGAAAGCAAGGCAATGTTTGGCATAACCAAAACAAAATTTTCAAGCTGCCCAACCTAAAAGTCCACATGTATAAGGTATCAAATTTTGGCCCTCAAAAAGACAACAGAAAATAGGACATAATACTTCAGCACAAAGAACACAACCAAGTGAGGGTATACGTAGCACAACTTTGGAAGGGATATGAAGTGTATATGGTGACTATATATCTCTCTAATGCACATTGATACAAAAAGTGGCTTCAGCAGTTATTTATCTACGACAGTTGTAGACTAACAAAGGATTCGGATATGGGAGAGGAACTTGCTTTTACATGTTGTAACTTGCTGCGGCATATATGGAAAATGAGTTGGTGAAAGGTCCTAAATCCTTTTTTCTCAAATTACCATAAGAGGAGGAGCTTACCATTTGAAGTTTCAGGAGCATTCTTCCAAGATCAGGATAACCATTACAACGTGAAGCCTCCATAGCAAAGTCTTTCCAAACCATCACATCACGAGCAGTATCTATCAAAGCCTATTACAAATTTGAGAACCAAAATGAAAATTGTAAGCAAGATAAGAGCAGTTAAAGGTCTTTCTCAGTATAGTAAAATCAACCAATCAATAAGTAGATTACCTCCCTATGGAATTGATCAACAATATTCAGCATGCCAACAGCCAGTTTTTGCATTATAAACCGTCGTGGAACACTTAGATCATTAACCATTTTTAGTCCAATTTTATGAGTACTATATGCAATAGGCTGTGGAAACTCATTGATTGGTTGAACAAGTTGCATATCTACCCAGGAATAATTCCTAGTGTGGGGGAAAAAAACCACAAAATACTTCTTCCGATCATGAGTTGGCTTTGCTTTCAGAGTTGATAAAGGTCGGTCCTCACTTGCACATCTAATTCCTGCTTGCCACTTCCCTCTCCACTATAATTGGAAAAGCAAATGAATTAAAACCAGAAGATACTATAATGGATTTTGCCGAGAACAAGCAACAGAGACGAGCCAAGAAGGATTCCAAAAAGGATGAGGTACCGCAAGCAAAGAATTAACTAGACACTTAAAAATTGTACACAACACCTTCTAAAATTATAACTATTTTAACGGAATGTGTTTAGAAAGCCCTAGCTTGCAAAAGAAAACTATGCATTTATGAAAGCATGTACCTTGACCCATAAAGCAACTGCTTCATCATTTTCAAGCCACTTGGGCTCTGAAAGAGAAGAATCTCCGTCCTTGCAGCTGCTTGGCTCACTTCCAAAAGGATCCACAGTCAAGTGAGAGTTCTCAGAGGTTGCACATGGTTCTATGCAGTAACTATGCATGTTCAAGTCGCCACCATTGAAATCATAAGAATCACACGACAACCTTTGACTCTCTGCCTGACAATCAGAAAATGGGGCTCCAATTTTGTGTCCCTCTGACATGGGCGATTCATCCAAAGTTCCATGTTCCTGTTTAGATCTTTCTGTCTTATCCATGTTCAGTAATAAGCCATCAGCTCTAGCATCAGCGGTCTGAACTTCATTTCTATGTTCAAATCCATTAGATTCACCACTATAAGCAAAAGATGTTCCCGAATTCTGTTGAGCACCATCGGATTCTCCAACATACTGGACACCAGAACAAGGAAGGACTTCCATAATTTATGCTAAAATCTCCAGTCACATGTAATGCATAGAGAATTATTGGCTGGTTTTCATCAAATTTTCCTGTTCAAGTAAAGCTAAATGCATTGGAAGCTGTGAGGAATATAAACAGAAGTCATAGGTCCAGGGAGCTAAATATCTACCAAGAGTGTCCTAAGGAGGCAAAACAAACTGATGGCAAAAGGGTCTATATGAAGCCCCTATAGAGTAACAATCAAAGCAAGCTGTTGTTGAATGATCCAACATAGTGTTGATTTTAATCACCCAACCATTATGACAGCACAATAAATTAAATGCTAAGAGACAAAAAACTAAAATGAAGAAGTAACAAAGTTGCATCTAAAGCTCCAGGCCTTGAGCTTGACAAAGTTACATTTCAAGCTCCAGGCTCTGAGCATAATAGAATAAAAGGACACAGCAACCTTATGCAGAAACATCAAACACTTCTATTGTTGAACTACTGTAAAATTAACAAAAGAACTTGTAACAATCTGTTTCGAAGAAGTTTTTCATTTCCAACAGCCCACATTGTGGCACATTGATTTACATTCACATCAGCATCCTGATATACCATACCCCACAGGAACCTAAACATGCAGTCTTGAAGATATTAAATTTGCGCAGCAAAATAGGTTTATGCACATTATGTTTAAATGCTCCAAACCTCTTACTTTTCAGGAGAACAAGTGAGCCAATTATTTTACCACTTGTTTAGAAACACAACTATTGAAAGGGAACCAATTATGTTTGACCAAGCCAAAACTATTGCAAGGGAAGAAATAACCACAATTAACGCATATTAGAACTTAGCAATGCAACCATTTATCTCACCTGGGCATCTATCAACTAATATAAGAATTCTTTATTTTTGCATCAGCATAATTTCTTTAGTTTTACTTTTAGCATTTCGCAACCATTTTTCCCATTTTCGTTGGTCTCTTTGAAGTTCACCGTTATAACTATGGAACCTCTAAATCAATAACTGAACTCAAGTACTCCACGAACCATAGGTACTTTATAAGCAATTTTGTTGACTCTTCATATTCCGTCTTTAAAAAATATCGTCAATGAAATCTCAACTGAAAATTCAGATACTGCTTCATGTGTCCACGTTCAGAAAACAAAAAGGTGAATGTTAATAACATTATTGTTATTGGTAACAGCAACAATGGTAATAATATGCTTGCATATTATAACGTACAAATAAAAAGACAGAACCAGCTGATAAAATGCTGCCACCTTCTGTCTCCTCTGCCCTGCTTTCTCGTGTTCAGTACACACCAACGTTGCTCACGTACTGAACGGAGCAAACTTCATACCCGATTTCAATCGAAAGCAACCCACACCAGGCTAACAAATTGTAGCACCGTATTCAAGGATAATCGTATAAACATTATATGACTAATCAAGTGAAAAAATCGAACAGAAAACTGAATGTAACTTATTACAAGAACTTTTAAGTTTTTAAAGGTCTCACTGTCTATAAATTTGGCAACAGTAACACTACCACACGGCAAAATAATGCAGCATAATACATAACCAAGGAATTAAAACCAAAAAAAAAAAAAGGAAACTTCTTATAAAGATTAACAGGCCAGATCCTAGAAACTACCTTAAGCGACAAATAGTTCAGATACCACGAGCTAAAACCCCAATCTACTTGACCCAATACGGGAGCTGCATTACTCCGAAATTCCCATGTAATACCTAAGCAAGAATTAGAGGCCTTCAAATTACCTATAAAACCCCTCAACATCATACGTATGTGAAATAGGGGTGAACCAGAGGGTGGGTCCGATCAGGAAAATTAGGAAACACCATAAAGACACAATTTTGATCCATAAATATAGTAATTATCAATGGGGAGTCCAAATTAAAGGTTGAATCGAAGTGGGGTTGCCCAGTTTTGAGTTGGGGTTGTTTGTCCTTTGTGGGTTTAAAATTTATATTAAGGTTAGCAGCAGGGGAGGTAGCAGCTAGGTCACACAAAAAAAAAATATTGACTGTAAGAGAAACGTATGTGACATGCAACAACATAAGCAACATAGATGGCTGTCTGTCTGTCCCTCTCGTGACTAGTAATAAGTAACACACAGACGATTATGTGACGGAGGAGTAATGGGTAATGTACCTCAAAACAGAAATAGCCCTCGCACAGAGATCACCACCTTTTGGAATAGATGTGGTTTTTGGTTTTGGTTACAAGATTTAAGAGATGGGCATGGGGGGTGAAGGTGAGAAAATTGACGGGCGTTAGCCAATTTTTTTTGGTGGGCATGTGTGATAATTGTGTGTTGAAAAAATTGCTTGGCCAATTTCTGTCAATGTTGGCTAGTGACCAGATTTTGTGAAGGGTGAAAGAGGGGGGGGTTGAGTACAGGGTCAGGGAGGGACGAAATCGAAACAGAACAACAAGATTGACAATTGGGCTTATAGCTAGTGCCCCGTGGCCTATTGAAAAAGGATAGTTACATATGTAAAGAGCTCTAGAGAGAGAAAGGGAGAGTATGGTTGGGGGTGGGGTACGTTACGGTTTAGAGTTCGAGGGTATGTATGTATCTGTATGAAGAAGAAAAAGCTGGATTTTCCTTTTTTTATAAATCTAAGGGAACCAAAAAGCATGAGATGAGAGGAATCAGAGGATAGAGAGAAGCAGGAAAAGGAGTGCGTTTCGTTTCGTTTCTATACTATAGGGCTTTTATATTCTTTAGAAACCAAATCCTTTATACATATAACATATCAAATCAAATCAATGCATATATGTATGCAACCCTTTTATGATTCCGAGGCTTGGGATAGCGCATAGAGATTTGCGTTATCACTGTAACTTCCACGACGTCGTATGAATCGCTTACGCGTTGCACATTTCTTCTGCCTACACAGGAAGCCTTGAAAGTCAAAATCAGTTTCATAGAAAACAACGCATATATGTAACAACTCCCTTTTATACGATGAATTGATGCTTAACTTATGGTCAACACATGTCGGTAATTTATAGTTTTCACTTATAATTAATACGTATTTATTTTATATTCAAAAAATGATATCATGTCTTCCAAACTCAATTCTAATTCATTAATTTTAGTCCGATATAATATTAATAACTTTAAATTAAAGTAATTATTATTTTTAACGAAGATACATATTTTTATATAGATCGGTTCATTTTTAAAAATTTGTACGATTTAATATTCTTAAAAGGTTATTATGATTTATTCAATCTCATATTCAAACTTAATTTGTTAATTTTAGTTCAAGTCAAATTGGATCGAGTGAATATTACCAACCTTAAATTAAAGTAACTATTATCTTTAAATAGAGTTAAGATACAATTCTTTCAATAAATCAACTTATTTTTATATTTTATAATTTAATATTCTTAATAATTTATTATACTTTATTGAATTGAGACATATATGATTTATGTTATTTATTATTAAAAATTTTAATAAAAATGACATATGTCATACTTTTATTATTTTTTGTGAGTCATTCAAAAATAGATTATTTACTAGTTAGAGATAAGGCAACGTATGTTAAACCTCCCTAGAGGGCTGGATATCATGTTTAGCAGGAGTTTTAATAGACTGTTGTTGTTGTTTATATATGTCATAGTTGGAGACATAACCCTTCCCAATTTAATTTTAAAAAAATGTTGACAGTAAAATTAATAAAGATATGTTCTTTTAACAAAGTCTAAGACTATCCTTTGAAAAGATTGGATTATAGGCATAGGAAAAGAAATTTAACAAGTAGCTAATCCAGAAAAAGTATGGATGTCTATGTCTATCTTTATTTTTTTTAGTCCACGAGGTATTATAAGAGGATCTTAACTGTGAGAAGGCGCCTTTAAGTTATTTACTCTCAGATTAATTCTCACTCGCACCAGTTCAACCCATAAGGGGTAAAATGTTGGCGAAAAAGATTTCTCCATTTTTAGGACTCGAATTCAAGATCTCTGATTGATTAAGTGACGAGAGATCTGAACTACTCAACCTAACATGTTTGATTGATGTCTATGTCCATCTAGTCAGTCAAATTCAAGCATGGGAAATGAGAAAGGATGTGGAAATTGTTCCAAAGTTAAACTAAACCCATGCTTATGGAGTATGGACCGCACTGGAAAGTTATAGTTCAAAGCCTACTTAGTATTGAGTGGGCTTGGATCACTGTCCTAGGTCCAACCATTAAATGCCCACTTGAAATTTCAACAACCACCTTGCTTAAACCTGCATAGCTCAGGTTTGGTTTAATAATCATAAAGAATTTTAATACTCATTCTATAGAAAATCAATTGTACTTGAGGATTACTATGTATATAATATTGTCTGTGATATCTATTAGATAAACTCACTTTCACATTCTTCTAAAATGTGTTTCTTATTTGCAGGGAACTTGGTTTTGGGTTGTCAAAGTTGGATTTGGGCTTTTGGGTTCTGAGCCCAAAAGTCCACCAGTAATATGATTGGCAAGTAGTTTCACAAGCACTCTCTTACCAACTTCATTCTTGTACTGCCGCAATAACTATCAAACCAATCACACATAGATTTCACATATCCTTTGACAATAAAAGAGATGTGATTAGAAGCGATTGTATGATATGATAGGGATATATTACCAAATAAACTATAACACCAAGAAACCCTAAATTGAGGCGTTGAAGAAGGGATTCACATAATTGGCCTGTGTTTAAGCTGAGATGCTTTTTGAATGTTCGCAATCTTTAGGTTAGCTTTGAAACCCTTTATTCCCTTAAACCCCTTTTAGGAAAAGAAAAATTAAAGGAGAAAGAAAGACTGGGAAAGAGAGAAAATCTGCCTAAAAAGGGTTGAAGGCCACTTTGGACTTTAGTCTACTTTCTTCCACTAATTGTTTAAAGGCTTCTCATCCCATCAAGCAAGCCTTTGCACTTGTAATTTATTTGAAGCAGAGCATAGTTTAGACAACAGAAAATTGAAGGTCCTAGAACTCCTCGCATGCAATGCCAAAGGGAAGACCAAAGCATTATTAAACTACAATGAATTTTTAAGTTAAACACACACATTTTCAAAAAGTCGTCAGTTTGTAATGCTATGCGCATAGCATAAGATAACTGAGAACCAGTGTTTGACCATACATGATTTTGTAATAAAAAGAATGTATTGATGTTGTTCTGAGTTGACTGTAGAGAAGAGTAAAGTAAGGGATAAATGGAAAGCAGCATGGCATGCTTTGCTTTGCTTTTCTCCTTGAATGACGGTTGCCACTTCTGCAGTTAGAAGAGGCTAGAGCTAAAGTAAACTATGCGTGCAGGTTACCCATGGACCATGTTCTACACCAAAAGTAAATCCTTCAGTTCCTAGAGTTCATCGTTGGATCGACTGCAGCATACATAGAGAAAAGGAGTAGATAGGCACGTACTTAAGGGTATTTTTCTGCTACTTATTTTAAGATTATTACATTTCTTCATTTAATACTCAATCATGTATTTCCGTCAAGCTTTATTATTAAAAAGTTAATATGATACACTCAAAATAATTATCATAATCATCAACACTAAGTTGAAGTCCTACTAAGACGCGAAGTCTAAAGAGGTCTGATAATACACAACCTTATCCTTACCGAATAAAAAGGATATTTCCAATAGATAATTCACATGCAATTTATCACAAAGATGCTACAAAATTAAAAATAGATGTATAAATATGCCAAACAAAAATATAAACTAAAATAACTAAGTAAATAAGTCAAATAAACATAAAAATGTAATAAAATAACTAATTACAAAAATACATAAATACAAATAAATAATAAAAATGAACAAAAGTGACATGAATGATAAAAATAGGTAAGACAATATAAAAGAATACATACTATAAAAGACTCATACAAGAGTAAACTTTAGCCAAACCAAAAGGAAATAAGACCTAACACTAGGGATGACAATAGGTAGGTTTCGGTTCGGGTATTACTCTACCCGTATATATATTCATTTTTTATGACTCAATTCATTATCCATTTAAAATTCATCGGTTTTTACAATTTACTACCCAAATCTAAATTCATTGGATTGTTCGGATTTTTGGATATCCATCGGGTTGTATAGCACATAAAAATATAGCTTCTAAATAAAAAATATAAAGAGCAGATTTTTGCGAACGCTCTAAATCAAAATTACTTTAATAATAATAAGTCAAGACTTTGATTTGTATGTCTTAAAAAACTATAAAAATCATAATGTCTAATGCAAAGATAACATATATTTTTCACAATCAAGAACTGGAACAAAGACAGAAATATTCAAAGCTTCAAATTGTCTTTGCGTGAACTTCACAACATTCAAAACTTCATTTCCATATCATTTGCATTATTATCATCTTATAAGAAAATAAAATGTTATGAAAAAGGTGCGGACTGAGGAGTAAGAAAATAAAACTTCATTTCCATATCATGGGATTTTAAAATTGTTTCTTCTCAGAAAATATTAATATTTATTATATTGAACCATGAATATTAAAAAAAATAGAAAAATAGAGTTAATAAAAAAGGGTAGACTATTGGTATCTATCGGTTCAGATTATCACTAAACCCATATCCAAATCCATATCCACGTCCATTTTTCAACATTCATTTAAAATCTACTTTTTAGCCTCTACGTCCATTTTTTCGAGTCAGTAGTGCAGATATTAATCGGATTGAAAACCACTACCATCCTTACCTAACACTCAAAATAAATTATGTAAAAAAAAATTATTTTCATTTCAGTTTTTTAAACACATATAAAAATTAAAATTATTAAAAAAACAAAAATTTCAACTTGGAAATACTATGTACTTTATGTCTCTTGTTTGAATTCTTAATTACATCTTTTTATTTCATTCTTGATCACCCCACTTAGTTTATATAGATTTTTTTACTCATGTTTATTCTCAAGTCAAGTCATTATTTAACAACACTCATCTCTTTGTAACCCCATTTACTTCTATCACAACCATGAATTTTAAATTTGAATTTGTCCCTAAAATAATGTCATTTATATCTTTAGTTTCATATTTTTCCTTAAAATTATCCAAATGCGCTTAAAACCCACTAGTGTTGTGACATAATTTATCTTATAATTTTTAAATTGCGTAAATACGTTCAAATGACTTTAATAAAAATAAAAGAGTTTATACATAACTTATTTTAAATATATCATGTCAATTTTTCGAAATCATAAATTAATAGAAATACTTGATTAAATTAAAATTTTAAGATACATTTTAATAAAAATTTTAATATTAGAGAATTTAAATATTTTAGAAAAATAGAGGATAAATAATATGATTGTCCCAAGAACAAATCAATAAATAATAACCAATAATTTGTTTCACATATAAATCATTTTTTATCTTGTAAGTCTTTTAAAAATGATATTACTCTTGCGCTCTTGGAAGTTGGAACGTTATATAAAGATTTGAATGCGCAACCAATTGTCTAATTAGAAGCTACTATGGTGTGCAAAGTTATATAAGTGACAAAAATGTGATACTCTCCTTAATCTTATATGGTCCTTAACAAGTGAAGTTGGCAAAGATGATGAAAAGAGGTGGTGTGAAAAGGAGACAACTTCAAGGCATAAAGTGTTGGGTCTGTATTTTGCGTACCGGGGTGAACTGGGCCTCGCATACCCCAAGTTGGCACGCGACCACAATTATCAAAGGTATTGTCCTTTTTAGTATTCGAACCTAAGACCTCAAGGTTTTGTTGCATTTAAATGCACGCCTCTTACCATTGAGCTAACTTTTAAATGCAACAAAACCTTGAGGTCTCAGGTTCGAGTAGACCTGGCAAACGGGCGGGTGGTCCAGGTATGGGTACGGGTCTCACGGGTACGGGTAATGATTTTGAAAATCCATACCCTGCCCAGCGGAAACGGGTAATGATTTTGAAAATCCATACCCTGCCCAGCGGGTATGGG
>JANKOE010000206.1:11621442-11643721 GCA_026284465.1 Erythroxylum citrifolium | reverse complement strand
TTAAAATAACATAATTTTATTAATAATTTGTTAATAAATATTATATAAGAGCTTAAATAAATTTATTTAATTAAAAAAATTTATTTTTAAGCTTTATCTAATATGTAATTATTATCAGTGATAAAAATATAGCTACATTAATTTTAACAACTAAACAGGTTTTTGTTTTTATTTAAAAGAAAAACAGAAACAAAAAACTGAAAACGAAAACTGAAAACTACTACAGAAAAACAGAAGTAGAACCAAACGACCCCTAAACATTCATCAAGCAATGTATAAGAGGAATACAAAATTAAAGTTGATGAAGTTTATTCTTTCAATAAAAAAGAAGATTAAGTTGCAAGTTCTCCTTATAAGAAAAATAAATTTACTAAAAAATTTAAAAAAGACATATATTAGCATTCTAAAAAATTTCTCAGTCACAATTGGTAAAATGTTGAAGAGAAAGAGTAATTTACTTTTAAAACGATGGCAGCATTGTCCATTAGAGAAAATGAAATTAAATTCATTAATTAATCAAGAGATGAATACAATGAAGAAATATTTTATTTCCGTACAAGCATTATGTGTTGAGGGTGTACAATATGAAAAATTAATTACACAAAACTTTTATAAATGTTTAGTCTACCATAAATTACTATAATTATAAAGTAAATTAAATCAAATAAACTTTTTTAAAATTTTAAATTTCTTTAAACCACTCTTTTTACTTGATTCTAACTTGAAAGGCTCATAAAAAAAGAATTTTTTTTGTAAATAATATAATAAGTGAGGATTAACTTTACTAGTTAACAAAAATTAACATAACATCGAGTCATTACCTTTAAAATGAATAAGCGCGATATCTTCTTCAACCCCCCATCTTCTTCTTTTTAAGGAAACATTATAAAAGTAGTAAGTAAAGAAGATAGAATCAAATTAGGGTAAAAGATAAGGAAGAAACACAACTAATACCATTCTTTTTCTTCTCATAATCATTTTTATAACTTCCACCTTAACACCACTTTGTTACATACTATCACAATTGTAATATATAGTGATACCAAATCACCCTACAATTGTAAAGTGATGGACTAATTAAGCAAACAACTAGTGTTATGTTGTGATCGTGATAGAACACATATTGTTAACTAGGAAAAATACAAATAGTAGAAATCAAATATAAATGATGGTATATGTGAAGGAAAAGGAACTCAATTGATTCGAGGAGGCATACCCGAAGGAATCGAGGTAAAAATAAGTGTGAAGATGGAGATAGAATTTTTGAAGGAACATAAAAGCATATTAAAACAAATCAGTTGATATGTTTAATAAAACCAATCAAGTCTAATTTAGTTGGTCAATTTAAAGACAAAGAAGTTTTGATAGACAAATCAATTGACTAGCTGGCTAGTTACTGATTATGTTGATTCAACAATTTGATCAAGTTCTATTTTTTTATTTATTGTGTAAAGCATCAAGTCATGTGAAACATACTGAGAGTGATACTCCATAGATTGCAAAACTTATCTATAAACTCTTATATTATTACCATAAATATAAAAAAGAAAAGAATATCATAATGCAAATTGATTTTATTGATTGCTTGGCCGTCATCTTATTATTAGGAGATAATAGTTCTGAACTTTATCCCATTGTAAGCTTAAAATATCGTTACGTAGGTGCCCAAATTATTTGAATATGCCAATGTTAGTGCCTCCATCAATTATTAACTTTTTAATCTGGTTGAAAGAATATTAAAGAAAGAAAAACAAAATTTAATAGAGAGTATACCGATGTCGAGATGAAGAACAAATATATTAGATTAAGGGCAAGATTAAAGAATTTCAAGAGCTCACTTAAACAAACTAAAATCGGTGTTAGAAAATCTATTTAGGCTAAAATATTATTTTGTTGTTTATATACTCTATTATTTTTTCTAATGTACAATTTTATCATTATAAGAACATATAAAAACTCACATATTCAAGAACAAAATGATTTAAGGTACTCTCAAATTTGTGTCACTTTTTTGGCGAAACTATGATAACTAGTTTGCACACAGTTCCATTAACTAAATATCCATCAAGCAATGTATAAAAGGAACATAAAATTAAAGTTGGTGAAGTTTCTTCTTTCAATGAAAAAGAAGATTAAGTTGCAAGTTCTCCTTATAAGAAAAATAAATTTATTAGAAAAGTTAAATAGGAGATATATAAGCATTCTAAAAAATATCTTGGTCACGATTGGTAAAAAGTCAAAGAGAGTAATTTACTTTAACTTTCTGTTTGACTTTAGAGATAATGAAATTGAGTTCATTAATTAATCAAGAGATTAATATAATGAAGAAATATTTTATTCCCTTACAAGCTTTATTTGTTGATGGTGTACAATATAAAAAATTAATTACACAAAATTTTATAAATATTTTAGTCTAATATAAATTAATATAATTATAAAGTAAATTAAAACAATTAAACTTTTTATATTTCTTTAAACCACTCTTTTTACTTGATTCCAACTTGAAAGACTCATAAAAAAGAAAATAATATTTTTGTAAATAATATAATAAGTTAGGATTAACTTTATTAGTTAACAAAAATTAAAGTCACATCTAGTCATTACCCTTAAAATGAATAAGCGCGTTATCTTCTTCAAAGTTATATAAGTGACAAAAATGTGATACTCTCCTTAACCTTAGATGGTCCTTAACAAGTGAAGATGGCAAAGATGATGAAAAGAGGTGGTGTGAAATGGAGACAACTTCAAGGCATAAAGAGTAATTATTTGTTCATTAAAATAATGCACTCATGATCATCTACGAGTCTATAGACCGCGATTTGCATATTCCAGGAGGTAGATCGGACAAGCCGTTTTGGACCATTTCTAGTAGAGAGAGCAAAAGTGGTGAAGTGGGGACAGAAAGAAGAGAGATGCCTTTTGCTGGTTATGATTGGCATTGACTCTTTGTCCAAATGTTTTTGGAAAGTTCTCTTTTTTTTATGTCACAGTTGTGGGATTCCAAACGCCTCATCACCAATGCTATTCTATACAACATAGTTAGCCCTCCTCTTGTAGGTCTCGTCTCTCTCATTTTGCCCACCACCGCTACCATTAGCATAGAATTTGATTTCCCTGTCAATCTCTACATAGCTAAAGGACATGTCTTCTGGATTATGTGAAGTTGCCAGCTCTAGGCAATGCTTTGGTTAGTCCCCACTTGTTATGCAGGAATCAGGAGGATGAGGATGGATCAGAGCGGGAAGCATGGATTCTGAGACAGGTTTTTGAATTGGATTCAGCATTAGAACTGTCATCTTCTTTTATGACAAAGTGAAATTGTTAAGTCTGTCTTCGATGGATGCTTGCAAGAATGATGCGAAACCACACATGCTTCTGCATATGCTTGAAGTTAAATTAAAAAATTAGTTTAATAATATACTAATAATCTTTAAAGAAAGTATTTATAACTCGTTCTCTTAATATTTTAAGTACAATACATCCATCTCTTATATATAAACCTCCCTTTTTTAAAAAATTCAATACAATGAAATAATTTTATAATAAAACAGGTTGGTTTAATACAAAGAAGCAAGTTCAACTCTCCTTCGATTCGAATCTGATCACTGGAATCTTTCAAGCTTCCTTAGAACTTCATGCATCTTTTATAATCATTTCTAATTTGTCCCTTTTGCCTCCTTCCATGCGTGATTCCTTGAAAAATGATAGCCTTGGAACCTGTTTGAAGCTGCACTATACTTGATTATTATCTGGTCATTTCCAATTTGAGTCCCCCGTATAAGTTGCCATTGAAATTCACCACTGGAGAGATTAAATAAGAAGGATAGCAGGCATTGTTTTACCATTCAGACAATTGTGGGAAACAAGAGATTTGGCAATATAAAAGGCATTATTCTTGATCTAACTGTCATAGGGACACTTGAAATCTACCTAATCTTGTGTTTATAAACTGACTACATTTCTAGGAAAATCTCAGTGTATTTGGAACTCTGAGTACGATTTTATGATTTTAAAAAGGGGGGTGTTTTTTTTTTCCTGTTTTTGGTTCACGATGGAAGAGATTAATTGTTTTTAATCAAAAAATTTGAGCATGTCTGTCAGATTTGTTTGAAAAATGATGCACCTGCTTGAAAAATCGAACCCCTTAAAAACATAATTTTCCTGATGCTCTTACATGTCTGACATTGAAAAATCATCCCTGTATAGAATCATTGAATAAGATAAAACAGAAGTTTCATTTATTTATATATTGGAAATGTAAATTTCAACTCCTGAATCCTGACGGTCCCAGATTAATCTCCGAGGTGAGTCCAGAAACTTTCTTCAGGAATTTATTGTATGGCATGTTTAAGTCTCCATATTTATGTTTGTAAGCCATCCACAAACCAGACTCTACATACGGTTTCGGAATTGGACATTTAATAAGCAGATGGGATTACCACAGGAAGTTTTTGGATTTTGTACAATCTCAACCAGAAAGGACAATCAGAAATAGCAAGTTTTCCGAGGGACAGCCTCTCTCGTCTTTTTATCTTCTTCCACAGTTGTTGCAGCGAGAAAAGATACTTTGTTTTTCGCGACAAAAAGGGAAACCTGACCAGTGACCACCTTTGAACACGCACACAGAGTCACCTTTTCTTTTGCATCGAATGGTGGGAAAGGTCAAGACCTCCATATTTTTATTTTGAGGATTCTTTGACAAAGATTAGTCTCTTGTCTACTGAAGGACAATATGGGGTATCCATCTGTCCATGATCTGATTTTTCTCAAAAGAGCTGAGGTTTAGACAATGATATGCCCCACAAAACCTCATTTCATTCCCAGGCATCCAATGTCTACTTTATCCCTCTTATCCTTCGTTCCTTTTTAGGTGAAACTGCTTTTCTTCTTGTAGGCTGAAAACATTTTAGCAACTTACACTTGGACTTTTACTCTTTTTTCTTGGTTAATGATCGTTAAATGCTTATAATCGTTATATTTGGATGGACTCGCTTTGGAGCAACTTTCGGGCTGTACCTGGAGAAGTGCTCTATAAAGACGTTAACTTTCTTGAGAAGCAAACAAGCCCATCAAAGTTTTGGAATTAAAAGTAACTGACAAGCTTGGTATATTGCATGGCTTTGTGCATTGTCCTGCAACTATCAGAATTTGGAGTCTAACGACTTCCTTCACCTTTCAAGAAACGTAAAAGATCAACAAGTTTAATTGGACAGTACATTTGAGCCATGACGTTGTAATTACTCAGTATCTCTTTCTAGGGTTAGTCAAACTTTAGCAATCACGTTAGTTGTAGCTGCAAATCTTATTCTTGTTTACGTAGAAGCCTTACTTCACTCTAAAGTCGTAGTTTTTGTCTTCTATGGTCTTACTTAATCTTTAAGCATGTCAATCAGTTCTGGTAAATGAGCCTTTTATATTTGCGAATGACAGTAAAAAGAAGACTTTTTCTTGTCCTGTGGCACCTGGAAGTCTTTGTTTCATCTGTAGATTTGTCTAGGCTGGTAATATACAAGCTTAAGTAAAGTCCTGTAATATCAAATCAGGGTTAACGTTGGATTGCAAGTAATTGAAACCTTTTTGACTTTAAGCTTAGGGGTCTGTCAACATGGAAAGTAACATCTTAGCAATCATACAGCAAAAGTTTGGTAAGATGGTCCAACAATTTGTTTTTTCAGATTACAGTGATTGCATCGAATTAGCATATATTTGTATCTTGACTCCCACAGCAGCAAACTTAATTATACAGATTAATCTACTGATGAAGAAATGAAAGTTTTTTTAGATTGAAATTTCTTGTGGTTTTCTTTCTATCATTCTGCACTGTTTCTTCTGCATCACAAAAGTGCAAATAAAAGTGAATGTGGCTAGCCAAGGTACACAGAGGACAGCATATATTGGATACACGAGTACGAGACAAAAGGGTGCAGGGAGGTTCACCAACTCCCACTTGCTTCCCAACAAGAGAAGAGAATATGGAAATATGGGTTCTATCTTGACAGCACTATTATATTATATTTTACTTTCGCTTAACAGTCACAGCCACTATATATAGCTTCCTCTCTTTTTGTCCCTTGGATCCCCCCAATTGTCTAGCTTTAGACGCTTTGACATTTGCAGGTCCGGACTCATGCTAACTTTCTTCTTCATTTTAAGACCACGAGCTGGTTTTCCATTTTTTAATGCAAAAGGTCCCTCTGTTTCTTACAAAAGCCACCTCATTTATACAGAGTGAGACTCTCTTCAAGGTGAAGGTTCACCGGTCAAAAGCTCAAATGTCCTATCTTTACTGAGCGGCAGACTCTGTAGCATCGGTGAAACCGATCTCGTTCAGCTCTGTTATGTTCAGACTCTGGTAACTACAAATGATCACTTTGACAGTACTTCCTCTAACCTCTGGTTTTGTTCATATACAAGAAGACAAGTGAAGTTTTTGGATTCTAATTATTGCTCTCTGCAAACCAATTTGGTTTCCGTGAGCTACTGGGTCTACTACTCTGGTCAATCTCTTAAAGCACCCATCTGCATACTCGCGTGTTTCGTTCCAGGAGTGTAATGGTAACTTTTTTTTATCTTTGGTTTCACTACACTTAATTCGCTTCCTTCAAAAGTTTTAATTAACTAGCTGCTGCTTGGAAATGGGTTTTCATAGATGTTGTCTGAAGTGGTTGAAAGCCGTAAAATTATGGGTGAGAAAGTGGCTCCTGGGCATAAGAGGTCAAAGAGGTACTTGTTATATTTTGGTAGCTTGTAATTATTCTTCTGGTTGCCTGTTTCAGTTCATGTGTTAACTCGCGGGGTTCTGTTAGCAGGAATAGTTCTTGTGACTGGTTTATTTAGCTGACTGAAACTTGAGCATTCACAGCTGTAAAATACCGTGTTTAAGAAGTAGCAACCACGAGAACTATATTGTTTACATTCCCTATTTTGGCTCTATTTCTAATATTAGTGAGTCAATATGTCCACAAGGAAGAACCTTGAAAGCTTTGTGGTCCAGCCAAAATTATTGCATCAAGAAAGAGTGTTAAACTGAGGATTCTCTTGAACTGTCCTTAAATTGGGCTTCTTATCATGAAATCTGTGTTCTTTACTCGTTCTGGGGTTGAAATTCACAAGAAGGATTTTTTTTAAAATGGTGCTTAGGAAATTGATTGCTAACTGGGCCTTATGTAGAAGGTAATGGTATCTATTATGCTATCTTTCCCTTTCACAACTTGGACAAGAAAATGCAGTAAAATGTTGTACTAGGTTTTGTAAGTTATCTATGCGGCTGACTAGATTGCAGAAGCATACTTTTCAGTCCTTTTTCATATACTTCATCTTCACTATGGCAGCTTCCCATACAAGAAACAAGTCGAGGAAGATGGATTATATAGTTCCTTGGAGCCACCATGCCTTAGAAAACATGTAAGATTACTCTCTTTCACTTTTTTGTTAATAAATCTGGAGTGTTCTATTTGCATGAAGGCTTGATTCATAATATGGATTGCGTAGCTATTCTGATTTCATCTTATATGATGGCCGTGGCACAAGAACAGCCAGACCCCGGATCTCTTCTTCACTTTTTATTCCAGTTTCTTTTTTCCTTTGCATATACTATGAAGGTCCTTGTTTGGAGTAGGTTAGAAAGCAACAGATTACTTCTAGTCAAATCTTCCTTGTGGCCCATGTTGAAAAATATACAATGCTTGCAAATATACCACAGAGTGACCATGTTATTTTGGACTAAGATTTTAATCATCCATTAGAACCTCAAACAAGATCAAGTACTATACTTATATTTGAGTTCTGGTGTAATCAGGATATGGGGGATTTGAAGAACTCTATCAAAACTAACAAGAAACAATCTCCCAAGACTTCAGTTGGAAGATCTTTGAGGCAAGAGGTGTGGAACATAAATCCTTTGTTGTCGAAATCACAAGTTTCTTGTGATACGTCAAAATTTTCTATTGACTCTGTTTTGTTCCACAATCACTTGTATGCAGATACTACAGCTTGAGAAAAGATTGCAAGATCAGTTTGAGGTTCGATGTGCTTTGGAAAAAGCGTTGAGTCATAGACCTTTGTCTCATCATATTACCGCTGATGTGTCAATGCCTAAGGTAATTCCCTGATTAGTTTCCAGAGAACTGCAAAGAAGTCCTTCTCTTGACCACTGTCGATCTAACTACATAGTCTCCTGAAGCTTAACTCATTGTAGTCAAGTTGAGCTAGGCATATTATGGTAATAGTTGAGTTGTCAAACTTAGAATATAATCATAACTTGTGGTTGCATCTTGCTTCTGGTTCTTGTGGGTTCCACTTGTCAAACAGAATCCAATCGTCGTTGTGAATATGCACTCGCTGATTTCTAATATGCTCTGT
Organism: Erythroxylum citrifolium; assembly: GCA_026284465.1. Taxonomy (NCBI): domain Eukaryota; kingdom Viridiplantae; phylum Streptophyta; class Magnoliopsida; order Malpighiales; family Erythroxylaceae; genus Erythroxylum; species Erythroxylum citrifolium. Next base: position 11,635,360 of record JANKOE010000206.1, on the reverse strand, counting down.
GCCTTGTATTTTTATTGTTGCAGCCAGCTGCAGAACTAATCAAGGAAATTGCAGTGTTAGAGTTGGAAGTTGTGTATCTGGAACAATATCTTCTTTCATTGTACCGCCAAGCATTTGATCAAAAAACTTCTGCAGTATCTCCTTCACTCAAGAATGAAACAGCAAAATCAACAGCATCAACTCCTAAAGGCAGGTTGCTGGATGTTCCCCAACCTGATTTCTCGTCAAGGAGAGGAAATCCACATGTGCTCTCTGGTTTCCAGTCACGCGATAATCTGCAGAAGGAATTTAGTGGCATTGGAGGTCAAGAGAACCCGTTAGATTCTAGCATTCACCGTTGTCACTCTACCCTATCACAACGTTCAACATTCTCTACTAGAAACTCTCGTCCAGCAGAGTTTTTGGAAAGGACAGCACGTGTCTGCCATTCCCAACCATTGTCCATGATTGAGGTAACACAAACATAAAGTCCCTAATGTTTTTTTTTATAGTTCCTCTCTGTTTGACGCCCTGAAACTGACTATAATGTTTTACCATATCATAGCTCTGCCTTCTTTCAACGACTTTTTACTGCAATGCACTTCCAATTCCAATGCTAGTACAGAAAGTAACTTTAAAGAAACTGAAATCCTGTGTAACCCCAGCCCAGGTGGATCACTTATTTTCTGTGGTTTTATACAGTATTCTCAGAATGCTTCAAGTATAATCAGTTTGGCAGAGCATCTTGGTACACGTGTCTCTGATCATGTTTCAGAATCACCTAACAAACTTTCTGAGGATATGGTCAAGTGCATGTCAGCCATATATTGCAAACTTGCTGACCCACCTTTGACCCATAATGGCCTTTCATCCCCCAATTCATCACATTCCTCAGTTAGTCCATTCTCCCCAAGAGATCATGGTGATATCTGGAGTCCAGGATTCAGAAATAATTCATCTTTTGATGTACGATTGGAAAACCCTTTCCTTGTTGAAGGATTGAAAGAGTTTAGTGGGCCATATAGCACAATGGTTGAAGTGCCATGGATTTACAGAGACAGTCAAAAGTTGGGAGATGTTGAGCACTTACTAGAAAACTTCAGGTGAGCAATTGTTGATGTTTAGTCATCACCAGATGGCATTGAATAGCCTAGCCATGATGTAAATTCATTAAAAGTTCTCTTGCACTTAACAAGTCATTTTGTTGTAGATCACTTATCTGCCGTCTAGAAGAAGTAAGCCCTAGTAAGCTTAACCACGAGGAAAAGATAGCTTTTTGGATCAATGTGCACAATGCGCTAGTGATGCATGTAATAATTCTTTTCCTCAGAAATGTTCAATGGAAAGTTGACTTTTGCATTAGTCCTAATTAAACTGACTGCTGTTTTTCTTCTGAACAGGCATTTCTGGCTTATGGGATTCCACAAAACAGTGTCAAGAGGGTCTTTCTACTTTTGAAGGTAAGAAGAGCTCATTATGCTCTTCATGTGCAGAGAATTTGTCACAATTATTCATTTCTATTCTGAACATGGTGCATACAGGCTGCTTACAATGTTGGTGGACACACAATCAGCGCGGACACAATACAGAGTTCTATCTTTGGTTGCAGAATGTCTCGTCCTGGACAGGTGAATCTCAAGCTTTAGCTAGGCCTTGAGGACTAGTAATAGCATGGTCATCGGAGAGTAGCTTTGAGTCTAGATATTGGCTCACAGCGAACGAGTCTTGAAATTCATCTTTTTGTTACATCAATGCGAAGGCTATCTTGTTTATCATACTTGCAATCTCAAGCGTGCATATGTCATTACTCCTTACTCTATGTTTGGACTATGGAAGCTGTTAGGAACTTGTTTTTTTATGATTAGTAAACTTCTTGTAGTAAGGCTGATAAAGCTTACTTTTCATTTTAGTGGCTAAGATTGTTGCTGCCATCGAGGTCAAAATTCAAGAGAGGTGATGAGCGGCAAGCATATGCAATCGAGCACGCAGAACCCCTTTTGCACTTTGCCCTCTGTTCAGGAAGCCATTCTGATCCTGCAGTACTTCACTTTCCCTGTGTCTTTTATGTTTAGACCAAATTGTCGCAAAACCAGCTTTAGCTTCAGTTTATTTTATTAACGTGCAAGTAATTGATGTAGCTTTTTTTCCCAGGTTCGTGTGTATACTCCTAAGAGGGTATTTCAGGAACTTGAAGTTGCTAAAGAAGAGTACATTCGAGCTACTTTTGGCATGCACAAGGACCGCAAAATCCTACTTCCAAAGATTGTGGAATCCTTTGCGAAGGATTCGGGTCTGTGTCAGGCTGGCATCATTGAAATGGTCCAAAAGTCATTGCCTGAGCCTCTAAGAAAGTCAATGAGGAAATGTCTGCTAGGAAAGCCCCGGAAGGGCATTGAATGGATACCTCACAATTTTACCTTTAGGTATCTGATATCTAAGGAGCTAGTAAGATGATTGTTTATAGGCAACAAAGGTTATTGATACTTCACAGATCCACGTTGTTCCCAAGGTTTCTGCAGTTTATATTCTATATTTGTTTTTTCCTGTGTACAGAGTAGAAGAGGGACTCAGAAATGTTAGCTAGAACAATGCCTCCCTTTATCTGATGTATTCTCCAGTCTATAAGCTATATAATGGAAGCATTGGCAATTATATGATGATGTCAAGGAAACTGATATTATGAATCAACCATCACTTCAGACTTGCACTTTTTTCCTATTATATCCGTGAGGAAAGCCTCCATGTACCTTTCTTCAGGATCATTGCCACAGCTTCTTTTTCCTAATTATATCTATGCACTTGTTCCATGCAAGCGTCCAAAATAAGGAAACTCAAGAACTACTCACTGAAAGTAATCAAGAATCCCTGCTCCACTATCTGAAACTGGAAACTGGTAACTGGAACTCAGTATGTTTAACCATTTGCAGAACCTAAGCATACTCAGAAACTCAAGTCTGAACCCCTTCTCTGATAACCCATTGACTTGGGTTAGTGCATGATTGATAGGCCGTTTCAGAAATGTGATGGGTTAGAACGAGCTCTAATTCACTTCTGAAGCTGGATCATATCAGTTATTGATTACCCTGAACAAGCTTCAGCCAATTTGATAAAAATATAGTGAATACTGTTATAATTACCAAGAGGACATAACCATTCAACCAGAGCACATGAAAACTAAACCACAAACTCCAGACGAAACAAACTTTCTTATTTCTCTAGTACGGACTAGCTCCTTGTGATAAACTTGATAGAAAAAGAGAGAAATTTTGGTTGAATACCTTATGATATTCTCTTGACTTTTATTCAAATAAATAGATGAATACACAACTTGATTATAGTTATAACTGTACTTATAACTGTACAATCTAAAGAATGATTATAAACAATATTACAAGTTGATTGACCTCTAATCATAGTTGTACAATAGAAGCAAATATACAACAGTTATAACAAAATAAATGTTATCTATATATGGTAACATCCCCCGTCAAATTGACGCCGATCGGTCAAAAAGCATCAATTTGTTAACAATGTCAAGAGAGAGCTTTTGTAAACACATCAGCTATTTGTAAGGTGGTGGAAACATGAGGAAGAGAAATAACACAAGTATTCATAACTTCCCGAATATAATGACAATCCACTTCAATATGCGTGGTACGCTCATGGTAAATTGAATTAGTAGCAATTTGAATGGTATTGGTGTTATCAACATGGAGAGGAGTGGAATCATGTGGAGGAAATCCAAGCTTAATCAATAATCCTCGAAGCCAAAGTAATCTCAGAACATGCAGCAGACATAGTACGATATTCAAACTCGGAGGAAGATTTGGAGACACAATCTTATTTCTTATTCTTCGATGATATCAAACAATTTTCAAGAAACATGCACCAACCGGTGACAGAGCGATAGGTATTAGGACAAGTAGCCCAATCAGCATCCCTAAAGGCAACTAGTTTCATAGGAGATCTAGCATGAAAGAATAAACCATAAGAAGAAGTACCTTTCAGATAGTGAATGATGTGACATACAACAGCTAAGTGTAGATGTCTTGGAGAGTGTAGAAACTGACTAACTTATGCCGCAAAAGAGATGTCAGACCTAGTGATAGTTAGGTAGTTCAAACTACCACTAATCGTCAATAAAATAAAGGATCAGAAAGTAGCTCTCCCTCTTCAGTATGATACTTAACATTCACTTCTAGAGGAGTATCAACAACCGAAGAGTCCTGAAGACCAGCTAAAGTAACCAAATCTTGAGTGTATTTATGCTGGTGCAAAAATATTTCGGAAGAGTCAGTATGAGCTTCCAATCCTAAGAAATAGGTAAGTTGTTCAAGATCCTTCATATGAAAAGATCATGAATGTGCTGTTGAAGTTGACCGATCAATAAAATGTTTGTTCCAATTATAACAATATCATTAACATAGAATAAAAGAAGGACAATTCCCATGGAAGTATTATGAAGAAACAAGGAAGAGTCATGTTGACTTTATACAAATTGAAATTGAAGCAAGGTAGAGCAAAACTTCTCAAACCAAACTCGGGGAGCTTGTTTTAAGCTATACAATGAATGTTTCAACTTACAAACTTCCAAAGTAGAAGAGGAAAACAAACCGAGAGGAGGCATCATGTATATGTCCTCTTTAAGGTCCCCATGGAGGAAAGCATTTTTAACATACATCTATTGAAGTTTCCAACCCTAAGAAGTAGCAATAGCAAAAATAGTACGCACTGCGGTCTTTCGGAATAGGAGAAAATGTCTCCTCATATTTAATCCCATATTCTAGTTGATTACCAAGAGCAACCAACCTTGCCTTATAGCATTCTAGGGTCCTATCAGAGTGAAGTTTCACTAAGTAAACCCATTTATACTCAATAGGCTTAACTTTAGGTGGACATAGGACAATTTCCCAAGTCTGATTGTCTTGAAGTGCTTGAAGTTCCTCTTTCATTGCAGTTTTCCAACACTCATGCTTAGCTGCCTGTGAGTAAGAAAATGGAACCAAAATAGAGGAAAAAATAGCAGTAAATGATGTATGATAAGAGTCATACTTAGATGGAGGTCGAGAAATTCTAGTGGATCGTCTCACAATAGGTGGAGCTGTAACAGCCCAGACGACCCTTCACAGATATTGTCGGCTTTGGGCTCCATACCCCTCACGGTTTTGCTCTTCTCACCCTTGGAAAGACGCGTCTTAGGGGGAGAGGTATCCATACCCTTATAAGGCATACTTTATTCTCCTCTCTAACTAATGTGAGATCTCACACTCGCCACCCCCTTAGGGCCCAGCCTAGCTGGCATAACGGTTCGGGTACTGACTCTGATACCATTTATAATAGCCCAGACGACCCTCCACAGATATTGTTTGCTTTGGGCTCCAAGCCCCTCACGGTTTTGCTCTTCCCACCCTTGGGAAGACGCGTCTATAATGGAGAGATATCCATACCCTTATAAGGCGTACTTCGTTTCCCTTTTCAGCCGATGTGGGATCTCATACCCAGCATCCTACACTGACACATCGGGTCGGGAACCGGCTCTGATATCACTTATAACAGCCCAAACCACCCGTCCACAGATATTGTCTACTTTTAGCTGCCCCTTGGGTCATGCCCCTTACGGTTTCGCTCATTCTACCCCTGGGAAAATGCGTCTTAGGGCCCAGCCTAGCTGGTACAACGGTTCGAATACCGGCTCTGATACCATTTGTAACAGCCCAGATGACCCTCCACAGATATTGTCCGCTTTGGGTTCCAAGTTCCTCACGGTTTTGCTCTTTCCCTGGGAAGACGCGTCTTAGGGGGAGAGGTATCCATATTCTTATGAGGCATACTTCGTTTCCCTCTCCAACCGATGTGAGATCTCACACTCTCCACCTCATTAGGGCCCAACCTAGCTAGCACAACGGTTCGGGTACCGGCTCTGATACCATTTGTAATAGCTCAGACGACCCTCCACAGATATTGTCCACTTTAGGCTCCAAGCCCCTCACGGTTTTGCTCTTCTTACCCTTGGGAAGACATGTCTATAGTGGAGAGGTATCCATACCCTTATAAGGCATACTTTGTTCCCCTTTCCAGCTGATGTGAGATCTCATCATCCACCCCCTTTAGGGTCCAGCGTCCTACGCTGACACGTCGGGTTGGGAACCGACTCTAATACCCTCTTTTCTTTAAAGGAGATAAATACATTTATTGAAATATTAGGATAAAACATTTTCTTTTACCAATTATAGAGAATGGTCCTTGTATCTTAATGAGAATTATAATTGTATATAAATTAAAGACTAAGGTACAAAAGGAGATAAATGAGTGGAGCAAGAGACTCATTGCTTAAATAATAAAGTCGACTTATTGTTTAAATAATAAAGTCGTGCATATTTTGTTTTCTACTTTTAGTATAAATGAATTTAATAGGGTGTTTATACGTGGAACCATTTATGATATTTGACGCATACTTGAAATCAAACATGAGGGCTAAAAGAGAGTAAAGTGAGTTTATTAGTGCATTCACATGTATTTCACATGAAAAATGAGTTGATTTTTAATATGAATACTCACTTTATTTAAATCATTAATTCTCTTAAAAGGTTGCGGCAAAACTTATACTAATCTTGAATTAATGAGAAAGTTACTTAAGTCTTTACCAAAAGTTTGAGAGGCAAAGGTGATGACTATATAAGAAGTGAAAGATTTGATAACCTTGCATTAAAAAAGTTAGCTAGATCAATCCTCACTTATGAGATGAAGATGAATAAATTACATAAAGAGGAAGTGGCTCCAATAGGAAGAGGTGTAGTGCTTAAAATCTTTAAAGATGAGAAAATTGATGATTAGGAGACTTATATAAGTGAGAGTGATTAGGATGATATAAAGTTCATCATTAAAAAATTTAGGAAGTTTTTAAAGAATAAGAAGGATAAATAAGTAGAGAAGAAAAAGAAAGCACTTAAGATCATATGGGATGACACTACTACTTTGAAAGTGAGAAACTTGAAACTATGTTGAAAAGTACATATTGTATGGCCAATAATTGTAACACTCCAAAAAACTCGATTTCATTAATAGTAACTTTTAGGTTATGAATAGTATATCCTGAGGTGAATAGTGACATCTGGGACCCAAATTGCATTTTATTTTATTTGGTTTCGGAAAATATTGTTCAAGGATAGCTCAAGGATCAAATTAGAGCTCAAAATGAGTTCATTTTGAGGGTTTGACCAAGAGTTGACCAGTGGTCAAAGTTTGACCCGAGAAAGGGTGAAAGTCAAACCTGAAAATAATAATAAAAAATAAATGATATTAATTAAGGTCTTTTTGTGAGGTTGATAGTTTTCTTATGTGTATTTTTATTGAGAAAAAGAAAGAATGAATTAAAAGTTAAAGTTAATTTAGGATCTTTACCAAAAAAAACACTGGGGGTTGTTATTAAGGGACCACGTGACATTAATTGCCACCTAACACTCTTTTCTTCATCAAAGATAGCCGAGAATAGGCTTCCTCCTTTCTTCTCCATTTTTCTTTCATTTTCAAGCCAACTTTCTTTATTTTTAACCCTCAAATCACCTATTAAACACTAAATCATCAACCTTTGGTCCCTAAACTCACCATATAAACAAAAAGTTTGGGAAAAGATGAAGAAAAGGTATATGGGTATTCTTGATGAATGATACATGAAAATTTATAAGGTAAGTTAATGGAGTTTTTGTTGTTTTTAATACATGATTTTGGTATTGTTGCATGCATTAATGAATAAAATGCATGAAATTGAATTTTTTATGCAATATTATGAAGATAAAGAAGATGAATTGAAGGAGAGAAAGAAAGAGAAGGAATAAGGAATTAATTGTGAAATTGAAGTTTATGGAAGCTTAATTTGAAGATTTGGACATCAATTTGATTTGTGTTCTTGCAATTATATTTTTCCTATAAAATTTTGTATTATGTAATTTAGGGTTCTTGAGATAAAATTAGGGGTTTATGAAATTGTTGTTAAAAACATTTAATTGGATTGTAAATGAAGTAGTATATGATTAAATTGGATTTTGGACTTATAATTTGTATTTTTCCTAACTAGCATACATGTGTTGAGTTTGGAAACTTGATATACATATTATTTTTGACTAATTGGTAAGATGAATATATCTTGAATGTTATATGGATTAAATTAAAACCAATATTGGAAAAAAAAGACATTACGAGGTGACATTTACTTTGGTCGAATATAGAATAGCTTGAATTGGTTATTATGAGTGTTTATCATTAAATTTCAATGGAATGTAATTAGATTTGCCCTAGCAAAATATATAGGAATTGGAGAAATGTGATAAGGTTGGCATGCCAATTATGGAGTTAGCAGTACTACGTCATTATATATGTTACCAGACTATATGGCTTCGAGAGCTCGGTTCTGGTGTAAGATATTTGATTTATATTATGAACTGCATGGCTTCGAGAGCTCAATCTTGATATGTAAATATTAAAAAAAACTGTATGGTTCCAAGAATCTAGTACCGTATTTTAAAATCCCACTTATCTGGTTCGACAATACAATTCCGTTGGATTTTACTTTGGGGCAATTACAGTATATATATATATATATATATATATGACTAATGATTAAGGAACTTCAAGTGAAAACAATAATTGATTGTAAATTAAATTTTACAATTTATTCATTTTTGTGTAATTAGATATGAATTATTAAAATAGATACATGTTTGTATTTCATACCTTGATTTTAAATTCCTATTTATGCTTAGAAATAAATGAAGATATTTATATTTGAAAAATACTATATATTATGCATGTTATGGTTGAATTGAATTGAATGAGGAATGAAATTGCTTGAATAGAAGGCATGTGGATTTTCTTTCCGCGCATAGGTGTTTGAAGAGAATTAAAAGAAAGCTGTGGTGGATCTACTACAAGACAAGAGTCACATGGAGAATCTCGGAAGACTTGAAGGTGGATGTACTACAAAATGTTATAATTGTTTTTGGTTATGACATGTTCATATAAGGAAGTGAAGGATTACATTATTTTATTGTGAATTATATATGAAATTTATGTATGAAATTTGATTTAGATGAGTTGAAATGTATTGAAGGATGGGTAAATTATTTTGTCAAGGAGTTTGACATGGAGATGGATAGTTGAGTAGCTTGCATGAGAAGTGTATTGAAGTTTCTTGCAGGAGGTTTTAAGTAAATATAGAGGAAACCCTGTCAAAATTTTTATAAAGTTAATAGTAATCGCTAGAATAATGAGGTTTTAAGTAGAAAATGTTGTAGTTCAGAGTATTAGAAATTTAAGAACATAGTAACACTCAGTATGTCGATTCCATTATCGGGTATGAAGTGTTACATTTAGTGGTATCAAAGCTCGGTTTAGGCAGTTTTGGGTCTATAATTGTATACATGCCAAATGAAGGACTATATGAGAATATGATGTGACTTTAATATCGATCCACCCTTTCTGTCTGTTATAGACTGAAGAATAGAACCGGGTGCTCTGGGAGCCACTGAGGGAGAGAAGGAAAGTCATGCCTCAGCTAATGATACAGATAGGGCATGGCGGGGCAACTAGCATAGCCCGTACCATAACCTACCAGTCAACTGGTTCCTAACCCCGCAGAGTTTTTCCAAAATATGGTGGACTATATGAAACAACATATGGTTGCTACACTTCCTGTACAACCACAACGACCTCTTCCACTACAGAAGCTTACATTGGAGAAAGCCATGAGGTTGAGAGCAAAGGGTTTTCTGGGGGAGTCATCAGTTATTGCTCCAGATGCTGAGTTTTGGCTAATTAAAATAAAGATAATTTTTTATCTTCTCCATTACACATCGGAAGAGAGATTGAAGTATGCAGATGGTCTTCTTTAGGGACCAGCATATCAGTGGTGGGAGTCCATTAAAAGGCTTGTTCCACTACAGAATCTTACTTGGGAGTACTTTTTGTCCCAATTTACAGATAAATATGTAAGGGAGGCTTATAAGGATGAGATGATGGATGCATTCCTTCATTTGAAACAGGGTATAGGACAGTATTAGAATGTGAGAAAGAGTTTGATAAATTGAGTATGTATGTGGAGAGATTAATTCTTATGGGGGCAGATAAGTGTAAGAGATTTGAAGCAGGCCTCCACCATGAGATTAAGAAACTCCTTGTTGCATTACAGATTAGGGATTATGGAGAGATGATGAAAGCAACCTTGAGGAATAAAAAGGTTAATATTAATGAACAGAAATGGAGAAATACGGGATAATAGAAGAGGAGTAAGGGACAATCTAGTTCATCCTTCTCAACCAGTAAGAAGTAAAAGGGTTCAGGGTCCCAGGCTCCAGCATAAACATAGGCATCCTACCACCAATCAGGGTAGAGTCAGAGATCAATGGTTAGGGCAGGACAGCCAACCCCATCTATAGCTAGTATAACAGGTGGGTCAGGACGTGAGATAGTTACCCCATGTGATCATTGTAGGAAGAAACATGGCGAATAATGTCGGAAGGTGATAAGAGCATGCCTATAATGTGGATCCATGGGGCATTTTAAGAGAGATTGCCATGGTAGATGGTATCAAATAGTTATTCAAGCAGAGAGACCAGTTCCTACAACTCTGAGAGGCAAAGGTAGAAGCACAGGAGCTAGTTCTGGTGCTGGTGGTCAGAGGGTTATATCAGAGACAGTTGATGGACCTAATGCCCGTACTCCAGCTTATGCATATGCTATGCGGGCTTGTGATCACTAGGATGCCCCAGATGTGATTGTAGGTACTTTTACTATCTTTGACATTTCTATTCGTGCATTGATAGACTCAGGGTCTACACATTCTTATATATGTATGTCATTGCCTGAAAATATGGGGTTACTTGTTGACACTCTTAAATATGATATTTTAGTTACAAATCCTTTGGGTTATAGTGTGGTGGTAAATAGGGTCTACAAGAATTGTCCGTTAATAATACAAGATTATGAATTTCCTAGTGATTTGATTGAACTACCTTTCCATGAATTTGATGTGATCCTTAGTATGGACTGGCTATTTAGACATCATGTAGTATTAGATTGTCATCTTAAAAGAATCATTCTTAGAACATTTGATATCGATGAGATCACAGTTATTGGCGAAAGGTCAAATTTTCTCTCAAATGTTATATCAACGACCGTAGCAAAAAAGGCTTATTAGAAAGGGGTGTGTAGCCTACTTATCTTGTGTTCTTGAAGCTAAAAAGAATGATCCTAAAATTCAAGATATCCCAACTGTATGTGACTTCTAGGATGTATTTCTTGAGGAGTTGCCAGGGTTACCACCAGAAAGAGAAGTTGAATTTTCTGTTGATGTGATACCTGGTACAACAATAGTCTCCATTGCACCATATCGAATGGCACCCACAGAACTTAAGGAATTGAAAATCCAACTGCAAGAACTTCTTGATAAGGTTTTATACGCCCTAATGTGTCTCCTTAGGGTGCACCTTTGTTATTTTTCAAGAAGAAAGATAGGCCTCTATGTGTGGATTACAGACAACTGAATAAAGTGATAGTGAAGAATAAATATCCACTGCCTAAAATAGATGACCTTTATGATCAGTTTAAAGGTGCAGGTGTTTTCTCTAAGATTGATCTGAAATAAAGATATTAACAGTTGAGAGTAAAGGAAGCAGATGTCTCGAAGACAATTTTAGAACTAGATATGAGCATTATAAATTTTTTGTGATGCCTTTTGGACTCACAAATGCTCCAGTAGCCTTTATGGATCTCATGAATCGTATTTTCGTCCTTACTTGGAACAATTTGTGATAGTCTTCATTGATGATATCTTTGTTTATTCTAAGAACAAAGAAGAGCATAATGAGCATCTGAGAATTATTTTGCAAATTTTGAGGGATAAACAACTTTATGACAAGTTCAGTAAATGTGAATTTTGGTTTGATGAAGTTTCTTTCCTTGGTTATGTCATGTAAGAACATGGGATTATAGTTGATCTTAAAAAGATAGCAGCCATTCTAGGATGAAAGCCACCTAGGAATGTTACAAAAATTAGAAATTTCCTAGGTTTAGCAGGATATTATAGAAGATTTGTTAAGGGATTCTCCATAATAGAAGCACCTTTGACCGAGTTACTTTAAAAGAATGCAAAAATTCATGTGGAGTGACAAATGTCAGGAAAGCTTTGAGAAGCTAAAGACCATATTGACTAAAACACTTATTCTTACACAACGTATACTTGGTAGAGACTTCGTGATCTATAGTGATGCCTTACATAACAGGCTTGGATGTGTACTCATGCAAGAGGGAAAAATAGTTGCTTATGCTTCTAGGCAACTTAAGCCTTATGAAAGGAACTACCCAACCTACAATTTAGAGTTAGCAGCCATAGTCTTTACTTTGAAGATTTGGAGGCATTACTTATATGGAGAGAAATGTTATTTTTATACAAATCACAAAAGTCTTAAATATTTGCCTACAAAGAAAAAGTTGAACTTAAGGCAAAGAAGATGGATGAAGTTGATTAAAGATTATGATTGTGTCATTGACTATCATCCAGGCAAAGTAAAGGTTGTAGTCGATGCTCTTAGCAGGAAATTGTTATCAGCTTTAAGAGCAATGAATGCTAGGTTATCGGTAGCTAGTGATGAAGCCATTGTAGCGGAGTTGAGGCTCAAACTGTTGGGTCCCGTTACCGGAACCCAACTACTCATACAGATTCCCTTGGAAACCTTAGACTAATCCGAAATCGGTATAATTTTTCTTTTCATCTTCTTCATCTTAAATCTATTTTCATACTAAAAATTTAGCTCGGTTCGTTTTTACTCCTAACTCCGATTAGGACGCATCATACTTCGTTTTAAAGATAACAATACCCTCTACAACTTTCATGAAGGACGAAAATTCCGATTCCCGCTCGAAAGGGGCGAAAAATCCATCCGAATGTTCTGCCCAAAATACCATGTGAATAGTAACTCGGGAAACCCTAAATACATATGGGCAGCAAACTTTAAACGTCCATAACTTTTCCATCTTAAGTCGGAATCTAACCCATTTTATCTCGTTTTAAAGATCTTAACTTGTTCTACAACTTTTCGGAAAACCTCATATTCCAATTCAATCGTTTCGGAGGTCTAAAACCTAAACGAAGTTGCTGTCAAATTTATGAAAAATTTGACAGCATCTCCCCTAAACTTTGATCTAGCCAACTCTTCAATTTTATCCATCCAAACTACAAACCTGCATAAAACCACTTCTATCTTCCTTATTTCCATTCATCCAACTACAATCCAACTCAATTATCGCAATTACCAACTCAAAAGGCAGCATTCTCACTTACTCATTCTTTCCATCAAAGTTCACCAACAATAATCCATACACCCATACATCTTTGGAATACATATACAAGAGGTATTCAAACTTAGAAAACTTATACATTACACTTTACAATTGAAAACTTCAACCATACTTTCTTAGAGGATATACCTAAGATACATTTCAAATTAACACTCTTACTTTTACAAGGAAACAAATGAATACAAAGCTTCTAATCTCAAAGAACAAAAGACAAAGTACATCATTAACTTCAAAAGGCTATCTCATACCTAGTTTTCTAATATGAGACTTCTAAACCGTCAAATGCATCGGAGTTGCTTCAATCCCGATGCCGGACTCGATTTCTCGCTCAAAACCTGTGGAGGGGAAATGGGGGGTGAGCTACACAGCTCCGTGGATAATATATTTATAAATTGAAACATAAGCAAAAACATTTTTCAAAACATTTGTTATTTTTCAAATCCTTCAAAGAAACATTTTCAGATCATTTATTACTAATTTCCAAAAAATGTCTCGTTTTTCAAAACTCAATTTCTCATTCCTTTAAAAATTCTCAAATCCTTCCAAATCATGCATACATGAATGCAACACAGTTTCAATGCATCACGAA
>JANKOE010000206.1:11565517-11577995 GCA_026284465.1 Erythroxylum citrifolium | reverse complement strand
GGTTTTCCTATCGTCTGCCCTCCATCGTCTGGTTTCTATCGTCTGTTTTCTATCGTCTGTTTTCTATCGTCTGGTTTTCCTATCGTCTGCTCTTCATCATCTGAATCAGTTGTTGTTATCGAATGTAGTGCTTCATCAAATACCATACGTATTGATTCTTCTATTTTCTGTTTTTTTTATTATACACTCTAAATCCTTTGCTAGCGTTACTGTAGCCCAAAAAGATAGCTTTGTCTGATCTCACGTCGAATTTTCCAAGGTTGTCTTTTTAATTGTTTAAAACGAAAGACTTGCAGCTAAAAGCTCAAAAGTAAGTAACATTTGGTTTTCTTCCTTTCCACAGCTCATAGGGTCTCTTTTTTAGAATAGGTTTTATAAGACATTTGTTAAGTACATAATATGTCGTGGATACTGCTTCTACCCAGTATCTATGAGGTAGTCTACTTTCACACGGCATGGTCCTGTCCATATCAACCAAAGTTATGTTCTTTCTCTTTACAACTTCATTTTACTGAGGCGTTCTTAGACAAGAGAAGTTGTGAGTTATACCATTGTTGTCACATAATTCTTCAAACTTTCTGTTATCAACTTCTTCTCCATGATCACTCTGAATTGAAGTGATGCAGTACCCTTTTTCTATCTGAATTTTTCTATAAAACTTCTCAAGCACTTCAAAAGCATCATCCTTATTTGATATGAAACAAACTCATGTAAATCTGGAGTAATCATCTACTAGAACAAAACTGTAATTTTTAGACAATTTTAGTAGAATGCTCATGTTGGCATGTTCGAATCTCTTGTGCCAGATAAACAAATCATTTTTTAGAGAGATAAAACACATAACACTTGTAAGGACATATCTTTCAGTTGAGTACAATATATATTCTGATTTATAGGACCAATAAACAAAATATTATCATTATGAATATCAACAATTTCACAATGAGCTGCATAGAAAATGGCTTTGTAACCCTTGTCATATAGCTAACTTAGAATTAATAGGTTACGTTTCAAACCATCGACAAAGAGAATGTTATCAACAGAGGTAGAGTCAAAATTGCCAATTTTACCAACTCTGGTGACCTTTGCCTTGTTTTTATCTGCAAAGACAACATTACCTCCGTCTTTCCTTTTAATATAGTTGAAATGTGATATTTCACTTGTCATGTGTCTCGAACAGTCGCTATCAACTATCCATTGATTTTCTCTTGTCTTTGTTTTGAAGCATATCTGCAAAAATAATACCTCATTTTAAGTACCCAATTTTTCTGGGTCCTTTTAAGTTAGTAGCTTAACCTTTCAGTCTCCAAATATACATTTGAGATCATTTCTCCATTTTACAAAAGTTACAAGAATGACTAATGTGATCATGTCTACCACAGTAATCGCATAAAACAGATGAATGATAGTGGTTATGATTTTTGCCACTTAGCAAGTTCCTACTGTCATGTTTTTATATGACCTGATATTGTTATTTTCATTGTATCCTATTCCGACCTTACTAAAAATGCATTTACCATTACCAAGAAATGCATCAACATTCTTCCTTCCATCAATGAAAATTTTCAGATTTTTGTATAAAGATAAGATCTTTCCAACACTTTTCTGTTTTTCAAGTTCTAAGTAGCGACTTTTTCTTCTAATTTTCTTACCTTATCATAAACATTTTTTAGCAGCATATTTTCCAACTTAGCTACTCTTTCTTCCTGAACTTCCTTTTTAGAAACCTTTTGCTTATAGTCAATCTTTAGAGACATATTCTTGGTCGCCAACTTCTCATTCACAGATTCCAATGATTTAATCTTACTCTTCATAGATGCATCATTGCTCTTAGATTGCTTAACTTCTTTGAAATGATTCACTATCAACCTTTTGTATTAATAATACAATTCATGATATGCAGTTTTCAATTCATCAACTTCAATATCAGAGTCAGAATAATATATTGCATCGTCTCCTGATTCAACCATAAAGCAAACATTGTTGACTTCTTCTGGTTCTTCTTCTTCAAAGTTTTCAGAATCCTCATCTGACCAGGTTGTAGTCATCACTTGTTTTTCGAATTTTTTGTTCTCCGACTTGTCCTTTTGAAGAAGAGGACATTCTGGTCTTATGTGTCCAGGCTTCTTGTAGTGATAACATATGATTTGATTGTTTTGTGTATTGTTATTATTGTTATTGCCTTCTGATAGGAACCTATTGCTTCCAACTTTCTTGTTTCCTTCTCTTTTCTTCATCAGCTTCTTTTTATAGTAGTGGGCATATTTTCTGACCATAAAGTTGAACTTGTTATCTCTGTCTATTTGCAACTCAATGTCACTTTTATCACCATTTGATTTATCACTTGTTTTTAGTGCCATTCCTTTTCTATAGGAGGATCCTTCATCTCGCCTAAGCTCGGTTTCATAAAGCATAAGATTTTGTTGTAGCCAGTCGAGTGAAATAGTGTCTAGATCCTTTGTTGTTTCTAGAGCTGTCACCTTAGTTCTCTATTCCTTTGGTAGTGACCTCAGAATCTTCGTTACGATGTCATCATTGGGATATATTTTTCGTCTATGATCTCTCCTGATTTCATGCCAATAGTTTTGTATTAATGCACTAAAAGACTTTATTATATGCTTCTTTACCTCATTTTTCCCTTCAAATGTGATATATAGTTTGTGCCACATTTTTTTCTTTAGAGTAGTAGGATATCTTTTCATATTCTTCTGGAGACAACACACATATCAGGTGATGTTTTGCATTAGCATTTAGTTGTACATTTCTCTTGTCAGCATCAATCCATACTTCTACGTTATTGGAAGTGGGAATTGTAGCTCCAACTTTAATTGCTTGTCATACTTTGATATCTACAAATTGGAGATATATGATTATTCTCTCTTTCCAATGTGAGTAGATTTTTTTTCATTGAAGTAAGGAGACTTTAAGATGAATTGTCCTTCAAAACTTCTCAAGGTGTTTTCCATAATCTATCACGTGTTGTAAAACACAATAAATGTGAAACCTCAAATTTGATACCAAATGATAAAGCAAACATGCGCAAGAGGGGGGTGAATTGTGTGTGACAAACAAAAATCGCAAGTTACTTTCAATCCGTATAAAGACAGGGGCCTGTTAAAAATTAAGACAATTGGAGTATGCCAGACAATAATAGCCTGTTAAATGATAGGAGCCTACTAAAGTATGAGTCATGTTGAAACAATAAAAAGAAGGCACCTGTTAAAATGAAAGAAACCGTTAGTAAGTTGAAAACAAAAGGATCTTATTATAGTGAAGGAGCCTTTTGCTGAAATGAATACACAATATAATGCAGAAATATAAAAGATAAAGAGATAGATAGAAAGAAGAAGGATGCAGTCGATTTATACTGGTTTGACTTACAACCCAAGCCTATGTCCAATTCCCAAGTATTCAACTTGAGTGTTTCACTATGAAATCAAATAGTAATTTGACGAGCCTCTCCAAGCTCACAAATTAATATTTTTCAAGGTTCTTCAACCTTCCATACTAGTAGTATTTCACTAGCCTCTACAAGCTCTCAAATAAAATTGAGGTTTGCTCGATATGAGCTTTAGTAATCTCTCTCAACAGAATTTCACTTTCTAACGCACAAAAGAATTTTTTCCAAAGATATCACTTTCAAGAATGCATATGCTTTTGATGAGTTTCAACAATAGAGCTTCGCAAGCTTCTGTATCATTTTGTTCTTGTTCACATTTACATTGGCTCTGCCTTAAATAGTCAATTTCTTCAACTAGCCGTTGCTTCATCATACATCCTTAGTCAACTGGATAGATCTAAATTTGAATAATTTCGATGTCAGCTTTGCCAAAAAATATTCCAGTAATTATGTTACTAATAGATGTACTTCATAATTAGTAGGATCTTTTTGGATAAACCATTTCTAATAAGGTAAGCTCATAATGAAGCTTCTTGCAAAAAAGAAAGCATATTTCTTATAGTTGTATTTCTTTTTGAGAATAAGACCATTAATTATACAAGGGAATAAATCAAATTTGAATTTTGAAATATTATACAATTATCATCAAAATCATTAATCATAATCCTTGAGCTAACAGATTTTGCGTACAAAAATTGGAAATTTTAATAATACTAACAAAGAGGTACTATAACTCTTTTAGAGAATAACAAAAGTAGAGAAATTTAGCATTCACATATTCAATTCACAATAAAAGAAATTATAATTTATTTAAAAATATTTTAAATAATTATTTAATTATGAGTCGTTAAATTATAGCAATAAAAATGAATTATAATTCATTTAAAATATTTTAAAAATAATTAATCAAAATAAAATATATTAAAAATTATGGACATTAGTTTAATTATATATCATCTAACTTTAAAACACTAATTGATTGAAAAGTTTATAGATTATTATATGTTTAGAAATAGTAATTATATGCTCAAAAGAGAACAAAGAAAGAAAAAAAAGGTATACCCACTTACAGTAAAAGTAAGGAGTTAGGGAATTCTTCTGCTCTCTAGTCAAAAGAAACTCTTGCATGATGACTTTTGGTGGAGGACAGCATGAGGCTCACCATAATTACTTGCTAAACTCCAAACTTAGTATTCATTTAACCATTCATCAAAATTTTGAAAATCTATTGCACATCTTGAACAAACGGTTGTGACTGTTGGACATTGGATTTGTGTCGCACATGACACATGTATTTAATACTTTTCGGTATCGAAAACCTTGCAGGACGGAATGATGGACTTTTGTTATCTTTGGATCAAATGTTTTGTTTTTTAAACTTAGTCGACTAATACAGTAACGTGACTTAATCGAGTTTTTAAAACTATTTTAAACTTGAGTCAACACTGCAATTAAGTATTGTCCAATGGGGAGAACGTTGGATATTTTTTATTTTTCCCATAAAGTTGGACAATATTTAATTGCATTTTCAGTTTTTCAATAACTTATCGATTAAGTTACGTAATTTGATATCGGTAAAAATAATCAAGTGGCCCAATAAATGATCTAAATCAATGGGTCAAAGTCCGGGTGAAAAATAGATCCCGATCAGTATGGACTGGACCCATATCGAGCTTATGATGGGGAAGCCCAATATGTAAGCTATATCATTTGTAAGCATAAGGATTCTCTGACCCGTTAAAAGAGCTTACGTTTTGAAAAGACTATAGAAAAATGTTGATCGCATTCCGGTGAGCAATTCTAGTGAAGACAGTGATGGATTCGCACTCGTTTCGACTTCGGAAAGTTCGTTTGAAGTTATGGAACCGAAATTAGGTATTTTCGCATTTCATCATTTATTGCCCTTTCATGTTTGATTCGGGATTCGTAACGAAGGTATCATTACGTGTTATATGTGGTATCAGAGCTGTGATGTGATCGAGCTGTTAAAAATGAAGATAGTTTAGTTTTTTCTCTATAAGGTTTTCAGAGAATGAAGTTCTATTTCTTTTTTTTCTTGCTTTTTATTGCATGAAAGTAGTATACAGATGTTTAGGCTTGAGAAACGGGGTGAAAATGAGCTTGGGAGCACAAGAAACCAGCCTGAAACTCGCCAGAAATAGCCCAGACGGTCAGAGGCGATAGAGATCGTTAGGCTCGTATGTTACACGAGGGCTATTAGTCTGATGCGTGACACGTGGTGACATGTGGGTTGACAGGAACCAGCCATGTGTTGGGACGAGCGACCCACGCACCTGTTGATAAGCGCGCGTGGGTGCGCATCGCTCTGTGGTGCGTGCATCACACATGCCACTCCTTTCCACGCGCAGCTGACGTCAGCAATGACTTCAGTGCTACAGTGTGCTGACGTTGTGATGATGTCATACTAACGTCTATGCTGCATTAAATCAAAAAATAAAAATAAAACACAAAAATTTCAGACTTCTCGTAAGGGTGCTCCGGGGTGTTTTAAGTCAGTTTTCAGGTCTGGGAAATTCATAAAGTGAATTTTTCCATTTTTTGGATTTATTACATTAGTAATAAATTAAAGTGTATCTCCAAAAAAGGAATTAAGGCATTCTGAATCTGATTTCGAGTGAATTTTCATACTTCGGACATCACATGAGAGAGAAACTTCAAGTTTTTGTGTCTCGGGTCTTATGTGTAGTGTTCAGGATTGCATGATAATTACTTGGAAAAGGTTTTTCAGACATTCTGAAGCCATTTTTGAGTGAATTTTTATGCAACGAACTTACCATAAGCAAGATACATGAGGTTCTAGTGTCTCAAGTGGTCGGTTCAGTGTTCGGTAATGCACGATAGTCACTTTAATGAGATTTTTTCTTTACGAAAGTCTCAAATAAAGTTTTAAGAGAATGCCTTCAACACTAGTGTGTGACAATAAGATTGTGCAGTTAGGTTTTTAGCATTTATTGATGTTACATTGTCACATATCATACGCCCATAAAGAATGTGAGGATAATATAAAGATGTATCCCTTGTGTTTGTGGACTTTTTGAGTGCTGATGAGGTGCAGTCACCAAAGTGGCCTTTGAAGTCGGTATTTTGAATTGTTCTGCTTGCATGTTGGGGGATGTCTCTAGTTTTATGTTTGGTTATTATGCCCAAAGATGTTAGCCTTACATAAAATTTTGAGATGTGCATAAAGACATTAAATGGAGGAAAGTTGTTGCTTAAATGGTAGTGTCATGAGAGTTGATGGTTTGTACTCTGATCGCTTTTATGTAGAGGTCTAATTGCATATATTATGTATTTAACCCAAAGGTGTTTCATAATGTGTGACCGAATTCTCAGTAAATATACTATTTAATGGCTTTGAGTATCATTGTTATCGTACATTTGTGCTGATCTACACATTGTCACTTTGTAGTCACCTTTTCAATCAACAATATCAGTGTCATCATTGAAACCCTGACCAGTTTCAATACGAATAAGTAGACAGAGGATGTATTGAATGCTATAGAGATAGCTGAAATTGATATAGCCATACGGACAAATAGGTCATCTCCACCTACATCCATGAGCTCGAGAGCTCATAAAGTAGCCTATGCAACTTGGGATCAGCCTAACAGATTATGTCTTATGACCATTAAAAGATCCATACCTGAACATCTGCTTAGTGGACTTACGAACATAGACACAAACATAGTGAAGGAGTTTCTTGGTAATGTCTCCCAAAGTTTCACAGTCTAATGAAAGAATTATTTTCCATTAGGTATACGGGAGAAAGGGGAGTGATGGAGTACATATCAAGAATGATCCATCTTCACAGTAGACTAAAGATGCTGAACATTGCTCTTTTTGATGTCTTCATAGTTCACCAGACTTTGAATAAACTCCCTCTAGAGTTTAGTAATCTAGTGATGACATATTATTCGCTGGATGAGGAATGAGACTTCAATGTTTTGATTTCCCATTGCGTTGCTGAGGGGGAGAAACTCAAGCTTGCTACTCCTACAGCTTTCGAAGCAACTAAAGGGAAGGCAAAGATGAAGCCCGTTAAATTCAAAGGTAGAAAGACTAAATCTTTTCTACATACTGATGCTGGTCAATCTAGTGCTAGTAAAGGTCCCGTGGACATAAAGAAGCTAGTAGTATAAGGCTTGAAAGGAAAGACTAAGACCATTAGGTAACTCTTTGGCTTATCAATTTATGAATCTAATTTGCGATAGTCATATTAAGTTCTTGGTGACTAAATACTAGAGCATCTGATTAAGATGCTTTCACGATGCAGGGTTTCGTATCCACGATAGAGCCAAATAAAGGGCAGGAGGAACTGATGGTTCATAGCAATGAAGAAGTGGATGTAATATCTATGGGAGATGATGTACTGAACCTTGTTGCAAGGTTTATTTTAGTTTTTACACAACACATTTTATATATGATCTTTGTATCAATTTTGGACAAAGAAAGTTAACGTTTTGTATTTAATGCTTCTGTTATACAGTTGTCGCTTAACGCAAAACATAATGGTACAATTTTCTTGTCATATGGTTTGTATAGAATGTATCTTACCCCGAATTCGATATATGCTTCTTCGTATCTTACTAAACAAGTCATAAAAATCATAACTTTGATGAATGGAAAGTCATACATAGTGTGGCATAAAACTTTAAGCCACATTTCCAGAGCTAAGGTTGAAAGATTGATTAAGGAAATCATTCTCTTAATTCTAGATTATCATAATATGGAAAAATGTGCTCACTGTTGCAGGGGTAAGTTGACCAATAAGGAAGAAGGGTCAACTCGTGTTGCTGGCTTGTTTATTAGAAGACCTTATATAGTTGCATTATGCAATTCTAAATGTATTCTGACATTTTTTTATGATTATTCTCATTACAGTTATGTGTTTTTGCATTGAAGGTTAAGAACCAAGTAGGAAAATTCATCAAGAGAGTCAGATCTGACAGTGGAGGAGAATATCATGGCAAACATGGTGTTTCAAGACTTGAAAAGGTCCGATTGCCAGATATATGGAATCGGTTAGAATAGTGACTTAGTTCACTATACCAGGTAGTCCTGAGCAAAATAGTGTATTGCTGAAAGGCATAACCACAACTAAAGGACTTGATGAAGTCAATGCAGAACATGACTAATCTACCTAATTATCTAGAAGTGTGAAAATCTAGCCTTGCATACATTAGTGTATGGGGCTGCCCTACTAAGATAGTATAATCCTTATAAAGATAAATTGTATGCTCATTATGCTCATTGCTATTTACTAAGATGCCCTAACCATTTTAAAGCTACAAATCTTACTGTAGAGAAGGGGGGTCAAAATAGTGGAATCACAAATAGTTAAGTTTCTGGAATACAATGCCTATGATGATGGTGGGCCCTTTGACCTTTTGGATGATAGCAGAACAGATACTACAGTTATCATGTACCTGCTACTTATACAGTTAGATCCAGTGGATCTAAGTCTTTGTATCGTGCCTGTCAAGAACCATAACTCTAAACACAGAAGTTCCTGAGGGTACAAAATCTAATACAGTTGTGTATATCTGCCAGAGTGAGACGACCTGCTATCCCATCTGATTACATAGTCTATTAGGTGAACAGGACTATGATATTAGACATGTTTTGAATCCAGTTACTTTTACAAAAGTTGTTTCTAGACCCAATGCAGATTTGTGGTGAGATTCAATTACTGATGAGATACAATCCATGAAGCATAGTAAGGTCCGGGAGCTAGTTGATTTGCAGAGGAACTATAAACCCATCAATTGTAAATGACATGTTAAGACCTAAAGGATTTCGGGATAAAGTTTAGCAGTTTATAGGCTCGCTTAGTTGCTCGATGATTCACTTAAAGAGAAAGGTTGACTTTAATGTTACCTTTTCTCTTGTATCTTCGTAGGATACATTTTAAGTGATTATGACAATTGTAGCTTATGATGATATAGAGTTACATCAGATGGCTGACAAAATTGCTTTCTTGAATAAAGACCTTTATAAAGAGCTCTATATGGAACAACCTGAAGGATTTCAGGATCCAGATAAAACTGACATGATTTGTATGTTAAGCAGATCAATATATGGTTTACAACAAACCTCCAGAAAAGTGGTACCTTATATTTGATGAGGTTGTGGCTTCTTTCAGCTTTATGGAAAATAAAGTAAAAATATATGCTTCCATCGCAAGGTCAGGGGGAGCAAAGTTATCTTCCTGTTACTACATGTGGATGATATATTGCTCATATTGAATAACTTGACAATATTGTATAAGGTTAAGCAACTTTTGGCCAGATATTTCAATATGAAAGACCTTGGTGAAGCATCTTTTCTCCTAGGTATGTAGATTTATCGGGACAGATCTCAACACTTATTAAGTCTCTCATAAAATGCAAACATTGAGTAAGTGTTACAAAGGTTTAATATGTTTAACTGTAAACATGTCGTAGTACTAATTTCTCATAGTGAGAGGTTACCTTTGGCACAGTGTCCAAAGAACAAAGTAAATAAAGAGGTTATAAGGAATGTTCCTAAAACTGGTACGATTGATAGCCTGAAATAAGCTTGAGTGAGTACTAGGTGGGACATTGCATTTACTATTAGACTATATGATTAATACTTAGTTAACTCAGGTATAGACCATTGAAATACAATCAAGTGAGTGTTGAGATACTTAAAAGGGTACTAAGGATTATATATTGACATATAGAAAAGTCAACAGTTTAAACCTCGTAGGGGATTCAGATTCAAATTTTAGCTATGTGTCCGGATGATTGAAAGTCCACTTAAGGTTACAATTTTATGTTTACAGAGGGTACAATGTCGTGGAAGAGTGTCAAGTAGACATAAGTGATTTCCTCGATCATGCATGCTATGGGATTGCTTCACAGACGATTTGGCTCAAAAACTTGATTTTTAAATTGTGTGTGGATGATTCAGTGGCTAGATCCATTCGATTATACTGTGATAATCTTGTTGTTGTGTTGTTTAATAACAACAAAAAAACACAGGGTCTTACCATTTAGAGGTCAATTATTTGACTATAAAGGAGTTGATACGAAAAGGTGACATTAAGGTTTGGAGCATTTAAGGACTGAGGAAATGTAAATTGATCTTTTAACTAAAAGACTTCGCCCACTTGTGTTTAGAGTACAAGTATACAGTATGGGTGTTTTGAAAGTCCTTGGACACTGTTAGCTAAGGGATCATTATGTTTGCTCCATGTACATTTGTACATTTATACATTTGATATATTAGACGATATGGTGGTTCATCAATAAAGATGATCATCATTTTTTCTGAGTAATATGTATTATAATACATTGTCATAATACGTATAAAAGTCTTAAGATTTGTGTAACATCCCGTTACCCATGTTAAGGCTAAAGGAGTAAATGTGAGAGATTAGAAAACACATCTCATGTTCATGCATAATATATAATGCTGATACACGTAAATAGTGACAGTTTTGCACATGAAAATAATTCTACATGCATTTATGAATGATTCCGGGTAGAATTGTATTGAATTGGGATTTTTGGGAAATTTGTGAATTTGGAATTTATTTATATTGGAAATATTATAGATTATTGGAAATATTGTATTTGTGAATTTAGGTGAATTTAGGATTTACTTTCGAAATTTATAAAGTATTGTGGAAAATAGGGAATAAGAAATCAAACGATATTTGGACATAGTTGGATTGTAAAGATAGAATTAATGGAGTTAGTTCAAAAGAGACTTAGTTAGAGTTAGGCGTTAGGAAAAGTGACAAGTGTAAAGTTACCTTTATTATTTGTCAGAAGTAAGTTTGAGGTATCCAAGAGTTAATTTGGGGTTTGTTCTTTTCCTAAGTTCTTTCCTTGTTATCATCTTCTCCGAATTTCTTCCTATACACAGAGTTTTCTATCAAACTCCTTCGGAGAGTTAACTTTGCTTTTTCCATATCCCACATCACCTCCTCCACTGCTAGTGTTTCTTCTGCCTTAAGAAAAATTAGAAGATAGTTAATGTTCACAGTAAATACGTGATTTCTGCATGTAGTTAGGGCTTGAAGATAGCTGAAGCTTTTGGAGTTTTCAACAAATAAGTAGTGAATAAAATTGTTAGAGTTGTGGTTTTTTGAAATAAAGTTGATGAATTTATTGTCAGTGCATGATCACGACATTTATGTATATTTATGCTCTTGAACACTGTGTTAAGGGGAATGAAAATTGTGGATATGATGTTATTTGGTTTTTGATGGCGTGTTAGTGATCAGGCATTGTAGAAATGGTTCTTAGAGTTGAAGTAGCAATGAAATAATGTATAGGATTAGTGCAGAGAATTAGTTATGGAAAGGTGATATGCTCTGTTTCTTCACTGTGCATGTATGAGTATATAGGTGTTTATACTTGAGTTGATGAAAACTTAGAGATCTTCAAGAAAAAGGTTTTTTAGTTGAGAAGTATAGATAGTATTGTCTTAGGTTGACTTCTGTTTCGTCTTAAGTTGTCTATCTGTATCGTCTTAGGTTGACTTCTATTTTATCTTAAATTGACCGTCTGTATCGTCTTAGGTGACTTCTGCTTCGTCTTAAGTTAACCATCTGTATCGTCTGTAATGACGTCATATCGTCTGCGATAACGTTATATCATCTGTAAGGATACATTGTCTATAAGGATGTATCGTCTGTAAAGACGTCATATCATTTGTGATGATGTCATATCGTCTATAAAGATACATCGTCTGTAAGGATATATCGTCTGTAAAGATGTATCGTTTGTAAAGACATATCGTCTGTGATGACATCATATTATCTGTGATGACGTCATATCGTCTTAAGTTGACTTTGCTTCGTCTTAAGTTGACTTTGATTCATCTGCTTCTTGTTTCGTCTATAAAGATGTTGTAGGAAAATCCCGAGAGGAACATCACATGTTCCAACAGCAGAAAAATAAAAATTTTGTTCCCGGGACCTTCTCGAAACCCAGGATCCAGGTGTCGATATGAAGACTCAAACCTGAATAGCCAATAGAGACTATCTCTAAAGGTATCCACGCAGAGATCAGAAAACCTAACCGG
>JANKOE010000206.1:11462896-11513829 GCA_026284465.1 Erythroxylum citrifolium | reverse complement strand
ATTAACTCGCTATAATTTATAAATTAGGTTTTAAACATGTATGAAATTAGTTTGTGGTTATCAAGTATTTAATAAATCAAAATTGGTCAATTAAAAATATTTCCAATATCCAAAATTAATGATACTTTCCCAATTTTCACTTTTTAAATTTTTAATTTTTTGATAAATTTAAATAAAAATAAAATCAAGTTTAATTTAAATTTTGATTAATCTGTTAATTTCAGTTTAAATTTAAATTAAATTAACAATTTTAAAAGCAGCATAAAAGTTTTTTTTCTGTTTATTAATGATTTTCTATATCTACATTATTGACCAAATCATTGCCATGACAACATCAAATTGATTCCTCAACTAATGATAAGATTAAAAAAATATATAATTTATTTTTTTTTGTTTATGTCGATCTGACTAGACTCTTGAACCATATTTCTTTTATATATCTTTTGATTATTAGATTGAAAGTGATCTTCACTCTCCTTTTCTCTTGTCATCTAAGAATCTATAATCAGAAATGCTAATGATGGTTCAAGACCATGTTTAATTATACTTATATCCCAACAAAATCAAGTTTAGATTAATCGTATGGACGGTAATGGATCGGCCCGATCTTTTTTTTCCCCGAGTTCAAATAGAATCAAAATTGAACAAGTACGAAAAATTCGATCAAGTTTTATTCAATAAAATATATTATTTTTAGGAACAAAAGATTTTAAAATACTTTAATTTTTAAGATTTTTTGGATTTAGCTGAAAAAGTTAATTTTATTAGTATTTTACTAATTTGACGACTGGAATTGTTTTGATTCATGACCAGAGGATAAGCTTGACGAGCTACTCCTTTTATTACTAATTAATTTTAAGATAGAACCTCATTTAAGCTTATATGTGTTCGATTTATTTGGACTTAATCTTACAAAATTTGGGTATGCTTATTTGGGGGTAATGGAAAAAAATGTATCGGAATGGAATGAAAATTTATATTTGGCATCAAACTATCATTGAAGGGGTAACATTTTCATTACCCAATTCTTGGCAATCCTCCATTTCCTTGCTAATTCAGAGGAATGAGAATCATTGAGTTATTTCCCCAGTACATTGGCTTTATGCATGCCTTTAATTGGACCATTCATCGAGGGTGAATGGACTTATTATTATTAAATTTACAGTTTCTCATAGTAATTTAAACACCCATAATAAATTACAGACTTACCAAATAATATTAATTTAAGGGTAATAAATACAAATATAATTTTTTAAAAAATCTACAATTTTTGAAATTGTGGAAAAAAACTATAATATACTTTATTTTGAACATTTTGTTGTTATAAATAGGGTGCATAAAATATAATTAATTAAATTATATTTAAAATTTGATATAAAACAAAATTTTATTTTTCAAGATTTTTAACAAACCAACTACCGTCAAAGGTAACGGTAATCATTCCTTCATCTTAACCAATCATCATAATTATAATGATTATATCCATTCTCATCCCTCCTTATATTCATTCTCATTCTCATTACCTTTTGTGAACCAAGCGCCCCCTAAAATCTCAATTTATATAATATATATACCTTTACAACTCCTGTCTAATTCTTAAATCAAAGACCAGCTAAAGTTTTTAGAAGTTAGATCCAAACTCTTAAATAAGATACTTAAAGTTCAACTATACTTATGAAAAGAGTGTATTTAAAAGGAAGACAAATAAGTAACTTCTTATAATCATTATCATAAAGTTTAATTGTGGATCTGTATACTTAGCATCGCTTTATCTCCTACCAATTTGTGTTTTGAAGTGTCTTGGACATTTCAACAAAAACACTCCTAACACTCTGAATATTTGTTTCATAAACCTACAAATCTAAGACTGAGTCTGACAAACCTAACATAAATTTAATCTACATCAACATCGTATATTTCTTATATTGCAATTTAAGCACTCGTATTATTATCTTTTCACCTTTTTTGTTGTTCAAACAAATTCATTTCAGGGGAACAGAATGGACCATTTACCATGTCAGAAAGAGCCCAAGCCCATCCACTCTAAACATTTGAAAGAAAAGCACCAAAAAAAATAATTCCAGTGCCACGCTTACATCACTAATCCAAGTAATGATAAGCACAACACCAGGACTTATCTTCTTTCCCTCTTCTCCTATATAGCATGGGAGTTTAAAACTGCAACAAGACAAAGCAAAACAACAGAGGTGACAACAACGTTATCCAAACAAAGACACCACTAACAGAGAATGGCAGGTGTTTCTAAAACTACGTATACCCACTTGCAATTGCCAAGTTTCTTTGTTCTTCAGACTTCTGCACTAAACTTTATGAAGAAAAGTGACACACTACTACATGCTCCCTACTCACCGTCTCAAAAGACGTGCGAAGGTGTGTTGTTGTTTGATTAACTTTGGACTCAAAAAGGTTGAGCTCCAAATTCAAGGACCCTAATCGCAGACCCAACCATTATGGAAGAATTGAATTACAGTTTGATCCCAGCCAATTTTTCAAGAAAGCGGCCCAATGCTCGGTGCACATAAGGAGTCACCACATTGGATGAGCTCTCACACTGTAGCTACTGAGACTTGAACCTGAAACCTTGGACTCAATTTTCTTCCTAATGACCAACTGGGCTACACGCCTGCGGGTTGTTTGATTAACTAAAATCATTGGATGGATAGCGTGATCATAATCACAAAAAATTAGTTTATTTTTCGAGCATTACGTGGCAGTATCTTACACGTGTTCTGCATGACAAAATCATGGAGACCACCGCTACATGTTGTAGAAGCCTTATGGACAGTCAACTCTCACTTAGACAACAAGATGAGCATTATGAGAAATTCTGTTCTCTACGGGCAGGCCTATTCTTGGTGATCACGCTGTCTTCCTTTCCTTCCATTGACCACCGCCTGTTCACGAGAATCACACACTTGAGTCTTGAACTTACATCCCAACCGTTTATTCAGAGATCCCAACCAGCCACGTGGCCCCTCCTTCTCAATCTTCTCGATTGCTTTCCTCATGTGGGAACACTCTCTCTCTAGCTGATGCACCCGCGTCCTCATGCTATCCATGTCTAGTCGTAGCACCTGATTCTCCCTCACTGCCGCCCTCCACGTCACACTACTCCCCTGGGCCCCCGCCTCATCCTCCTCCTCCTCCTCTTCGCGCTCTCCTCCGCCGCGTGACATTCTAGCCATCTCTGGCGGCGCTGTCTCTGTCGCTACCAACGTACCAGCGATCGCGTGCCGGAGCTGCAACTGCTCGAAAAACAACACCTGAACCACCGCTCGAAGCGGTAATCGCTCATTTTGCGCCGCGTGCGTGCACGCCTCAAGCGTCAGCTTCTGGCAGTCTAATACTCCACAAATCTTCTCTCTCTCCCCCTCCGATATCCACGGATGTGCCTTTCGTAAACAGGCATATATATATAAATAAATAAGTCTAAACAATCAATACTGTTTACGGAAGAACGATTAGTAACTAACTACCTTGAGATAGACGTCGACGGCGCGGTAGAGGCCGTCGTCAAAGAGTCTGGCTTGGTCTGGTAACGACGTGGCTAGGTTGTAGAATCGATCCGGCTTTAGATTCGAATCGGAGGCAATCTCGGCCAGATAACCGTCGACGAGTTTTCCAACGAGCATCAAAGCGGGTGATCTAACGTTGCCGTCGCCATCTTCGGCTTCGATTCCGTTTTCTTGGAGAGTTTCTAAGAAGAATGCTAATATTCTCTCCAAGCAATCGACGTCATAGAGAGTCTCGTTTAGGTAGGAGTAGCTAGGGATGAGTAGATCATCGAGCGTAGCTTGATCAAGTTGGAGTCCGATCTTCTTCTCCAAAGCGGAACGGCACCGTTCCGATGCGTTGAGTATGTTGGCAGTTCGCAACAAGCCAAACACAAACCTAGTGCCCGTTGGTGATGTGGAGCTCTTTTGCAATGAAAGGTTCGAGACTATAGTCTCCAGAATTTCTCTCTGTTCGCTCTCTGAAGTTGTTGATGAAGAAGATGAAGAAGAAGGTTTCCGATTGGATCTGGAAACGCCTGGAATGTGCTTCTTAGCAAAGTGCATTAAGCAGCACTCTATAATATCCGGACTCAGATCACGCGATTTCATGCTTAGAATCAATCGAGTGAACAACCTCAAGCTCAACTGAGCGAGATGTTCGAACCAGGACTCCACATTGGTCCCTCCTTTTCGACGAACAGCCGATTCGATCCCATTCCACAAGGCTTGGTTGGAGGTGGAGGAGGCTTTGTTGTCTGTGACCGGCCAGCCGAAGAGAGCGGGATCGGCGGAGGAAGCTCGGGATGTGATGGAATCGATGCATCTCTGAGGAATGCCTAGGGTTTCTGCTAGAGGCATTGCGCGCTCGCATGACTTGAGAGCTTTAACGGATTCTTTGAGACTCTTGAGAACTGAATGAGAAAGGTAACGCTCCGTTTTGGAGATGAGGTTGTCTTCGGAGTACTCCTCCGTCATTTCCAGAAATTCTCCCGCGCAGCGGAGAGGTCCGACGGTGGAGGACGTGAGATCAAACTTCACACCGTAGCAGAATTTAGCCACCAGCTCGAATGTCTCTGAACCTCCCGGAAATTCCGGAAGCGATATTTGGCAGTGAATTTCCTCGACATCATCAGACTCCCCGTCCTGAACTGTAACAACGGTGGTGGCGGAATTTGTCTCTTGTTCGGTTATCAACTGGTGAAGCTTTCGGCTTTTGGACATTAAAGGGAACTGAATGAAATAGGAGACAGAAACAGAGGAATTGCTGTCGGTGTTTGGTTTGTTTGCAAGAGAAGGGCAAGTGAAAAGAGTTAGCAGAGAACTAACCTTGTGAAGATAGAATGTCATATCTTCGACTTCCAAGGCGATGTCGCTTGGCAACCCTGTAGTGCAAAACCTGCAAAAAACATGGTGGCATCAAAATCCATTTCTGGCTTTTTGAGGATGAGATTGGTGACGGTGAATAGTCATACCAAGCTTGTCCCTTGGAGCTGGGTTTTTCCTCCGCCATTTTCTCAAGAAACAATCAGTGAAGGGCAGGTGAGTCCTTTCGATGCTTTAATCAAAGTGTTGACTAAGCTAGATCAATGAAAGGTGAGTGTTTTCTGAAAGTAGGGTTTGAAACAAGAGAATCGAAAATACACAAGTGGACAAAATGAAAGCTTTGAACAGATATCGATAAAAGGGTTGCTAGAGAGATTATAAAATTTCTTTTACTTTCTTCCCCAACCAGATCATAACCCAACCACTCCCAACTCCGTTTTCTCTCTTTCTCTGCCCCCTTGTCTCTCTCTCTATAAGCAGACACAAGAAATGAGTGTCCTACCTAAGAACCACTAACTTGAGACCTTAAAAAGGGCCAACCCAATCCATGGAAACAATACAAATCATTGCTTGCCAACTGGTGTTTCCTTCTCTTCTCACTTTTCTGCGTGACTCGTGGTATCAGAGAGAACAGATTTTAAAAAGCTCACGTAAATCCGTTAAGTGTGTATTATGTAGTCATAACCTCCCTAATATATTTAACCAACTCCCAAAGATTGTCCATTTTCTTGTATTGGAAGTACGTCACAGCTAAGGGCTAAAAAGATCTAAAGACAATTAATGTTTAATGATTTATGGATTTTTGTGTTATGTGATTGAGTGATTACCCAATTAGCATGAAGGACCCAAAGCGTCATTTGGTCCACTTACCAGTTGTCTACAACCAGGTTACAACGGTTGCATTAGAAAGTTGGCAAGAAAACCTGATTTGTCAAAGTTAAACCTTCATTAGCCTATTGTAGCCTGTATGTCCATCTTCTCCGGTCGTAGTCTTGGAAAGCAGGAAGCATGAACTGTACCTAAGACCACTTGGTGGACATACTTTACAATTTTAGTAAAAAGCTAGAAAGACCTTCAAACATACAAGGCTTCAAGACCTTCATAATTCCTTCTAATCTTCACATACTTCTTTTGGAAGAATGATTGGATTTGAGTAGGCCTACAAGTTTGTCAAGTCAGTCTTGATTCGTGATCTCATATTCTCATCTAACTCAGCTACAAAAGTTTTCAATATTTTGAAATGTTGTACTAATTTTAGAGTCATCTCTTTCTTGAAATTTAAGTATGAAATCAAATATTTGGGCGCTCTCTTACATTCTTACCAACATATCTGCCATGCCTGCCCAACATTTATGGTCTTATCAATAAGGTGACAAGAATAGAATATGATCAAAACTGCTAAACAGGTACCCAGATAACCAAAAGAGTAAAACATAAAACAGGATTAGTGAGTGATATGTGGATGATTATGAAATTATGGACCTATCCTTTTAAGACAGATGGTGATGTCAAAAACAGTGGCTATAAAAAGAAAAGAACAAACCCCACCTGCCTAAAAACTGAATCTTCTATTCTATTGTAATTATTGCTCCCCGTTGAGATTTGAAAAGGAGGGGAAATCATTACATATTAGGACTTACGGAGCCCTTGAATGTCCACATAGTCACATGGTTTAGTGACTGATCATTAAACAAAATGCACAGGAAAAAGCATTGGCTGAGCTCTCATATGCGGTTTCTGTTTGTGGGTATTTGGCGTTTTCATGCATCAGTAAAAGGACAACAAAAGCCAACCAAAAGACGGAGCCTACAAGATTTTATCAAAGTCAGACTCTGCTTTTGTGTTATAGAATTCTATCTCTATGCTGTGGGTCACATTGGTTCTTTCCTCTTTTCTAATTTCTTTATAAACAGAAGAGCTTCCCCCTGATAGAACTCCGAGGGCATATTCATAGAGCGTCAGCCTCTCATGCCTCAGTTTCAAACCTAAACCTCTGCATAATTAATCCTTTGTCAAAAGAGCGGGGCACGATTACCATGACACTACCATCCAAAACAATACCGAAACCCAAGACTCTAGTGCTTTTAACACTAAGTACTATTGCACCAAACTCAACATAACAGAACTTATTGTAATAAACCAAAGGGAATACGAAGAAGAAAATTGATGGTATAGAAAGGCAGCTTGGTCAAACAGCATTGACCATAATTACCCTCAGTACATATCTACACAGCACTCATAATGGCTAGCCAAATTTGGTGGCTTTATTCTAACTTTGCACATCCCCATCATGGTTCCGGCAGAGGATAGAGTCCATCTTAAGACTTCTGGGTACCTGAAAAGACATCAATAGATTAAGTTAAACAGGCTCATACCAAACCTTATAAGATTTTGTTAAGTGCAAATGAACAGGACAAATCAATATGCATAAACTAGTTTTTGTTTGTGTGCCTTCATAACATACATTCCAATGATGGAAACGGAAAATAGGATTATTGAAGAGAAATCAAAATTGTGAACAAAAACTAAGAATCTTTGCTGCGTTTTTGGATGAGGTGATGTATTTTGTTTATTATTTTGGCAAGCAAAAGATTAGGCTCATCATGGAAGCCTGATAAGGACTTCAACAACTGCGATAAACAACTCTTGAATGCATCATTTACTCACCACAATAACAATGTCAACACAGCACATGAATCAAATCAATAAAGAAATACATCTAACAAGAATACGTACCTAACAAGATACTGCAAAATAAAGAAATCCAAATATTTAGAGAAACTCTATAGTTAATTTAAGAATGTATTGCAAACACCTGTAATGATGGTTGAGTTTGAGGAAGCCTCCAGTGGTGGTTGCTAAGTAGCTATCCAATCAACTGGGATGACAACACCAGGCCATGATCGGCACATGCAATGCTTTCCCATCTCAATGTTGGCGTAGACGGAGCTGAGGTGCTTGCCACAGCCACCCCGCGAGTATTTGCCGCATTGCTTGCAGTCCACTCTAAAGCACATGGGGTTGTTCTACTTCACGGTAAAATTTTATGTATGTGTTAAGACTTCTACTTAAGGATCGTGTCACAGGGCGATGGTTCGTCAATTCGGGTTTCTTTCATGATGCGATGATGCGATGAGGAGCAATTGTGAAAGAGTGGAGCTCAAACGGAAAGTTGCGCCTATCCAGAAGCTCGTTAGAGAGAGCTATCAATCTCTTGATTAGAGCTGTAATCTGGATGACTTTTATTAAATTTTTTTGGGTTATCCGCGAAATATTTTAGGAGGGTCTCAACTATAAAAAGACATCTTTAAGCCATCTACCCTCAGGTTAATCCTCGCTCGAATCGAATAGGTCCCTTGCAGAAGGCAAAGTTGTAACCTCAACTTTGAAACAGCTACATATATGAGGACAGATTTAAACCTGCAACCTCACTTAAGCCAAGAGATCCCTTTACCAACTCACCTACACCTTGGAGTTCTCAATGACTTTTATCTTTTCTTTTTTTATTTTCACTTGGTGTCTTAAGAAGATCCCAACTATAAGAAGACACCTTTAAACCACCTACATTCAGACTTTTATTAACGAATGACAATAACCCTTCTATAGTACGTCGAGTTTGACACCAAGATTGGAACTTCCAAACTCCTAATTGAATTAGAACTAGACTAATTCTGAACTCTGTAATTATGCAAATAATAGAATAAAAGTAGAAAACACAGTTGCTGCTGTCCTTGCTTCATCTTCCCGGCATAGTTTTGTCCATAGAAAGAGTCCATAATAGTATGTTTCCTTCTTATGGTCCCTTGCCACCTTCAGTCAGATTTATAGAAGTTATGTTACTTTGATCTTATTTAACAATGTCTCATTACCAATCATATTTCTCTTTCTCCACGATGTTGCCCCTTTCCAATGACCAAGTTCCGTAAGCTTTGCGGAGATATCAGCCAAGTTAAGACAACTCGTTACAGAAACAACTAAAGGCCAAAACAAAGCAGATAAAGCTTGTGAATCTATGAACGTCATCCATCAAGCGCATAAAGGCAGTGAGTCCTAGTTCTAGTCCTAATCCTAAACAGATGCCTGTTAGGGTGCCATTGAATTAGAACTAGACCATGGACCGTAGATAGCGAAGTACCAACGACTAGCTTAAAGAAATATGGAAACTTCCCTCTCACATAAGTTATACACTGGGACAGTAGAGCTGGCGGACTGTTGCGGAGCATAGATTCTTTGCCTGCCTTGAAGGCAACACATTGTTGCTTCGCGTAGAATGGTGAAAGATATAGTTCACTTCCCATTGACATTACCTTGTAAGAAACAAATCCGTGATATAGCCAGTTATGTGGCATTATATAGAATAAAATAATATATGAGATTTAGGAACCTGCATCGTTTCATAATTAAAGGTAAAACAGAATGTACAATTGTTTCATTTCTTCACAATGTTAAGTGCACAGAATATAGAAGCTGAAATCTATGGAAGTATATATTATGCATCACTTAAAAGGTCTCGAACAAACATATCAGGAAAAGATACAGGAAAGTTACTTAAACCATTAAGCAAAACTGGAAAGGATACTGCCATAAAAAGCTAAGACTAAAGATGCCAATATTGGCTGAGCGGATCCATAAACAAATGTTCAAAATCCAGCATTCATCAATGCAGCTTTCAGGTTAAATCAGAGCAATTTCTGAACCATTAACTGGTGTTGCCATCCCCTTTATCTGCAGTAGGATCAGAAGTGGGTTTCTTCAGTGGGTTTGATTCTGCTGAACCTGTACTCATCAACACTCGCTTCACTCCTCTTCCCACTACACCTAGATCTGTGACTCCAGTAGCACCATTTGTCTGAGTAGCAGAAGCAGTTGAAGCATTAAAACCTCCACTGCTGTTAGCAGTAGCCATCTGTGAAGAGCTCAAGACAATGGGCGAGCCACTGCTCTCACCTCCACTTGCTTTTGCAGATGCCATTCCCAGTATTTCTGAAAGAATTGACGTGGGGTTAAGAGCTAGCTGCTGCAGATCTTCGAGCTGCAAACCCATAATTACACAGCTTGATCAAGTTAGCTCCAATTGCCATTACTAAACATTATAGATCAAGTCTCAGTTCACTTACCTTCTTTTCCAGCTCTCCAGAAAGACCAGTAAGTGTTTCAATCTCTGCTTCTTTATCTGTCAAAAGTTCAACAGTCTGGCACCCATTGGATGATTGCTGAATTCCCTCATCTACTTCTGAGATGGCTGATGATGTTGCTGATTCTGAGAAACTCTTAACTTCATTCATCAGTCGGTGTAACCTTGACTTACAGATAGATATAGCTTTCTGGCAATATGGTATTGCTTCCTGAGGCTTTGAGCCAATCTCCAGGCACAAACATATGCGGAAATTTCTGAATGTACAGTTAAGCTTATGGAATGAATATAGCAGGCAAAAAGCAAGTAAAAATGGAAATTTACTACTTCAAAACAATGTTAACACAAGTAATTTATTCATCAGCAAATCTTAGCTTTGTACAAACACAACCATAATATTATCTCAAACTATATTGAAAACTCAGAAAGGATACAGTTCAGCTATATGCCTACTATCTGTTTCAACAAGTCGTTCTAAAATGAACAGTGCTTTCTGGTAATCACTGAGCGATGTTTCAATATCCTCTGCAAGAAGTATAACAGTAATGACATCCACACTTTAGTAAAAGGAGAGGCGTAAAGAAACCAACAAAAAATTAGCATATACAACCGAAAAAGAAAGAAAGGGTGGCCAAACTGACCTCTTTCCAGAGCAACTTCTGCTAATGCTGATAGGATGTCCACTTTATCCATTGTGTCCTCCGAGTGTTTCTCAGCAATTGCCCTTGCAACATCCAGCATTTTCCATGCCAAATCAAGATCAGATTCATCTTCATCCGCTTCTGCCAGGTCCTCATCATCACTATCCTCATCATTCTCTTCTTGATCATTTCCACCTGAAGCTGCAAAATGAACGAGGATACAGTTAAAAATGTTCAGGAATAAATTGGTCAATAGTTTCAAACAAGAATGCTTCCACTATCACAAAACATCAAAACTAATATTTGCCAAGAACACTATCACATGCCACAGTTTTAATTCTTGTTTATGGCTGATCATTTACACACAGTATGTCTATATCTCAACAGAGAAAAGAAATGCACGGGACTAAATCACCAATTATTCTTTTGCTGAAGCATGCAAAGGAGTAAAATTTAGACTGAAGCTCATCAGTTGCAGTTAAAGATTCACATATTTGCAAGCAGAAGGCAGCTACAATCAAGCATAAATCAAAGAGTTACAAGGTCATACAGTGTGAAAGAACATATTTGTTGCTCCATGAAGTGCACATCAAAAACATCAACGTCATGATTCAACGTCATGATTCACCATGTATAAAGGTCATTTCTATAAATCTTCAAAATAGCTCTTGAGTCCATGAAGTGTAAGCGTAAAAAGCTTATCCCTTTTACATAATTGAGGTCCATTTATATTGGGTTAACATCTTAGATAATCTAGTTCAGACTCCACTCTACGCAGAAAGGGAAAAAAATCAAGTTAAAAGTGTACATGGTAAAAGAAACATTCAAGCAGAATACTAACCTTCATCTGCCACTCCTTGACAATTGGAGGCGCCATCTTGATCCACATTGCTAGAAACAGTTGCCATTGAAGACTCCCCGTTGATGGGATTCTTGAGAGACCCATCTTTATCAGAGTGTTGGGTAGACTCAACATCCTTCTTGGGCATTGTGGCCAATGGATCAGCCTCCTCTTGAGCTTTGTATAACAGTGCACGCCCATATTGGTAGTAAGATTGCACACATTCAAGAGCAAGCTCACCATAGTGTGAGACCCTGAAATGACCAGAAAAAAAAAGACACGAACTCCATAAAATGTTGAAAGAAATATATGCTCAGTGCAGGATTTTCTCCAATTAACTAAGGTTTTTCTGAGGTACATCCAGTGTCATTCCTGGCCTAACTACAAGCGAAAAGTATGCATAGCAGAAAGATATATAAAACCCTAAAAGTCTCCACTAAAAGACCAAACCTAATCACTTCTTCACTGAAACCCCAAAAAAGACCTCTTGAAAAGGAGCTGAGATATTATCAGCTTAGAAGACAATTTCACAACAGAAAAAGCATAGCCTGAACCAACAAATTCCCAAATAACAAAAGCCCTAACCTGATCTCTAGGGCACGGCTGAAGCACTCGGTACCCTCGGCGAAATCATTTTCCTTGAGGGCTTTCGTACCTCTCTCCGTTAGCTCCAACGCGAGTTCCAGCGATTTCTCCGGATCTTCGTCGGCCACTGGAGCCGAAGTCCCAGCATTATCGTTCTCGCTGTTGTGGTTGTTGCAAGTGGACTCCGCCCCACCCTGCGCGTTCGACTCTATTGTCGCCTCGTTTGAAGCTTGAGCCTCCCCTGCCGCCGGAACGATTTGCTCCGCCATCGTCACTGATGACTCCGACGCCATCACTACTACTTTCTTCTTCTCTCAGCTAGGGAATTTAAAGTGCGAAAATCAGGAGGGAAACGACTTCGTATTTGGCGCGCGTCGAAAATAAAATCCCCGGTCAGTTAAAAATAAATTGTCCACATAGCCCTGAACATAGCTTACATTATGGCCATTTTAGTACTTTCACAAGTTGATCCGGTCTCCATTTTCACCTCAACAACGACGTCGTTTCTTTAAATTTGAATGGCCAATTTAGTAAATTTCAACAAATATTGTTTCTTTAAAATTTTTAGGCCACATAAAATGTGTGTTTGTAAAAGAAGGGAAGATCATCTAGAGGCAAATTAATGGCTTCCACAGTTTCTACGCCTGTGTTCGGAGCATTCTCACAAACGAAAGTGCGAAATGCGCACCCTCCGTCCTCGAAGGCGCAGGCTCCTAAACCTGCGATGGCGCCTCTCGCCACCCGTAGGCACTTACTCTTCTCTCTGACCGCAGCTCCGATGTTCTTCGCGGGCACGGCATTAGCCGAGGACATACCGCTCTTTGGACTGAGGAAGAAGCTGAAGAAGGCGGAGGAGGAAGCGGAGAAGCTGGTCAGGAAGGGCTTCCAGACGGCGGAGAAAGGACTGGAGACGGCGGAGAAAGGGATAAAAAAGGTGGAGAGGGGAATTGAGGCTGCGGAGGAAGGAATCGAGGCTGCGGAGGAGAAGATAGAAGAGACGGTGAGCTTCGGAGGATTGGCGCAGGCCGGAGCGGTGGCCGGAGCGGAGGTGGTCGGAGTAGTGGTGGCAATGTCGATTGTGAATGGGATTTTAGGTCCCGAAGCCTAAAAATCAACTTCTTTGGCATTGTAACTGATGAGACCTGTCTTGTGTATCCTTCACTCTTTGAATGACCCGTCTTCGTTTAAGTTGCTACTTCTGTTGATAATATTAACCAAAGTGATCGAATTACAAGCTTGAACCAGAATTACATATCTGAAGATATACAGTAACGCGCACCCCGAAAGGATAGACGTCAGTGTGATGATGTTTTCAATGGGTGTTTTTGTTATATGGGTTTTTGACCTTGAGGAATTAAGAAGGATGACAATTTTGAATTCAACAATTAAGAAAATAAGGATACGCAAGCTTTGATTTCTACGACACTTCTTGAAAACTCATTCCAAGTAATCTCGATGATTAAAATAAAACAAAAAAAAACGAACAATCGACACGCCATAATTGAGAAAACAATTGATAAGTGAAAAATGATTTAAAAGTAACAAGAACAAGAAAATAATGTTTCTCTCTATTGAAGTCGACGGCACTCAAGCAATTCTGATCTAAAAGATTTAAAATTCTAAAACATAAATATTTATACCTAGGTCAAATAATAAAAGGTTAGGCTAAAATATATGGAAGCTCAAAATAAATCGAAGTCCAAAAATTAAATAAATAGGCTTGATATGCTCTTGAGCTTAAGTGATGAAGCATTAAAATAGTCCAAGTCTTGGTGTCTTCAAGATCCAAGTGTATCTGGTCCAAGGATTTGAGTAAAATAGATTAGTTTGGGCTCAATTTTATTAAACTCTCGTCCAATAGGCTTGGAGCTTGCCATCTTCTCAAGATAAGAGCCCACATGCGTCCAAAGAGCCTCTTTAAATCTCTTGGTCCTAGCTTTGGATATAGGTTCAACTGGAATGACAAGCTCACCCCCGTCACGTACGCCATTTTCATGATGATCCTTACGCTTGATCACATCAGTCCCTCCCTCCTTAAGAAGATTCGCCCTCGAATCTGAATTCATATCAAAAGAAGAAAGATCGGTAATATTAAAAGTTGCAGAAACAGAATACTCACCTGGCAGGTCAATCTTGTAGACAGTGCCATTTATCTTCTCTAACATTAACATCTGGAACGGACTATCGTCCTTAGGATCCAGAGTAAAAACACTAGGCAAAGCATCAAAAGGGTTAGTGTCAGAAACTAAACGCTTTCTGTATCTCACCACTACTAGTGCTCTTTTCTCTCCAGTTACTCTCCTCGTGTCTTTCCCTCTAGCATACAAACTCACTCTTTTCTCTTTTTTTCACTCTTCTTTTCTCTCCTGCACATCCCACTTTCTTTTCCTTACCTGTGTAGTCACTCCCCATTGGGCCAATCTTATTTTTCTTTTGGGCCTCTTTTCTCTCTTCACTTTTTTTGTTATCACTACTTGAACCACCTTCACTTTTTCTTGATTTGATCTGGTCCAGGTACAATTCACGAGGTGATAAAGGTAGTATAATGAAGTTCCTATCCTTAAACTTAAAAGAGTATCTATTCGTATACCCATCATATGCTACCCTCTTGTCAAACTGCCAAGGCCTCCCCAATAGCAAATGTCTTGCCTTTATGGGTATCACATCACACTACACCTTATCCTCATACCTCCCTAAAGAAAATGGCACCATTACCTGTCTAGTCACCTTTACACCTGCACTATCATTAAATCACTGTAAATTATATGGCTCCGAATGTTTCTTACATATCAAGCTCAATTTCTCCACCATAGTTCGACTACTCCATTAGTACATCTACCTCCATCTATGATCAAGTTACACACCTTTCCACCCATTAAACACCTTGAATGGAATAGGTTCTTCCTCTGATCCAGAATCTCATCTCTAACTCTAGCACTTAACACTCTCCTAACTACAAGTGCTTCTCCTATGATAGCTCTTTCCACACATTCATCATCATCATCTCAAACACTATCACATGGCAAGTCATTAACATCACTATCCTCAAAATCAATAACCCCATTTTTCCTCATATACATCACTTTTCTATTAGGGCATTGAGAAGCAATATGGCCAGTACCCAAACATTTAAACATTTTATAGATGAATGTTTACTAAAAGTACCTTTTTACTCAGATCTTCCAATTGATTTCTTAGGTGTTTTCTTGAAGTCCACCCCCTTATCCTTAGACTTCTCCTCCTCCTGGGGCCAATTTGAGTTCCATGAGTAACTAGAACTTGCTCCACTCCTTGCGGCCACTCTAGCTTTAAGCTGTCTCTCTACCTTCATGGTCATGTTCACCATGTCCTCAATCTCCAAATAATGTTGTAACTCCACCACATTCGCTATCTCACTATTCAATCCACTCAAAAACCTTGTCATGGTGGCCTCGGGGTCCTCCATTATATTAGCACGGATCATAGCAATCTTCACCTTCTTGTGGTAGTCCTCAACTGACTTAGACCATCGTGTGGGTCTTTGGAGCTTTTGATGCATCTCCCTATATTGGTAAGAAGGCACAAATCTTTTCCTCATACATGCCTTCATTGCTACCCAAGTATTGATGGGCCTCTCTCCATTATTCCTCCTAGAGGTCACAAGCTGATCTCACCATATTAGTGCATAATCTGTAAATTCAACAGCTGCAAGTTTTACCTTCTTCTCTTCCGAGAAGTTACGACACTCGAAGATCATATCAACCTTCCTTTTCCACTCTAAGTACGCCTCAGTATCATTCCTCCCCTTGAATGCTGGGATCTACATCTTGATGGATTTGAGGTCTCCATCTCGTCTGTTGAGGGGTTCTCCTCTTCTAGCTCTCCTAGGCATGCGCTCTTCATAGTCCTCCTCCTCCTCCTCAGGCTCATACCGTGGTGGTTGCTTACGAGGTGGTGGTTGTTGCTGACGTACATCTGCACACCTGCCCTAAGGTTCCTCGCGTCTCCCTTGTCTGAGCTCATCCATTTGTCCCCTAACCTCATTTAAGGCTAGATTGAACTTCTCAAATTGTTACTGCATGGCTCTCAAAGTGAAAGCGATATTTGCATCTCCCCCTCGGTTGTCATCATTACTACCTCCCTGTGACATTGTAAATAAAATGATATACCTGCAAATACAAAGTTAGTGATAAACAACCTCACACACTCCCTCACGTGTTTCACTCAGGAATTTGTCACTCCCCTCGTATTTAAGTCACGGCAATGACTCCCTCAAATAAGCTCACACACTCTTGCCTTTTACGACTCAACGTTCTCTGAAATCCAAGTTACAATCAAAACCACGGCTTTATCAATTCAATGTTCCCAAATGTAGCTCAGGTAACAAGTAACAAGTAACAAGTAACAAATAACAAGCAACCTAAACTAATAGCCAATAACAAGCTAGCAAATTTGAAATTTTTTGGAAACTATTTGTCATGGGTGATTTAAACGAACCTCAGATAAGTAATAAGTATGAGAAATCAGAAAGAATTTATTCAAAAAAAATTTATTTTTTTTTGTTTTTTGACTTTTTTCCTCTTTTCTTTTTTCTTCGGATTGTCCGACTCTTTCCTTCTTTTTTTGGGACTTTTTTTCTTTTTTTCGACTTTTTTTTTCAAACTTTTTTTCGAACTCTTTTTTTTTCCCAATATAAGCTGAAAGTTTTCAACAAATAATTGAAAACCCTAACTAAAATAAAAGCAAGAAGAAAAATTGAAATCTTAGGCCAAAAGTTAATTCACACCTGAATTGATGATCCGACGATACTTGGATGGTGATGGGCGGTGGCTTCTTAAATTTTGATGGAGTTGAATAAGAATCCTCCTCCAAACCAAGGGCTCTGATACCAAAATAACGCGCACCGC
The DNA here is from genome assembly GCA_026284465.1 of Erythroxylum citrifolium. Classification (NCBI taxonomy): domain Eukaryota; kingdom Viridiplantae; phylum Streptophyta; class Magnoliopsida; order Malpighiales; family Erythroxylaceae; genus Erythroxylum; species Erythroxylum citrifolium. The sequence continues at coordinate 11,496,904 of JANKOE010000206.1, read as the reverse complement.
GAAATGATTGACATCGATTTGATGAAGTTTTTGATGGGTATTTTTGTCTGGTATGTTTTTGACCTAGAGGGATTAAGAAGGATGGCAAATTCGAATTCAAGAATCAAGAAAATAAGGATACGCAAGGTTAGATTTTGCGACACCTCTTGGAAACTTATTCCAAGCAATCCTGATGATCAAAATAAAACCAAGAGAAACGAACAATCGACACGTCACAATTGGGAAAGCAATTACTAAATGAAAGATGGTTCGAAAAGTAACAAGAATAAGAGAATAATGTTTCTTCCTATTGAAGCTGACGACACCCAAGCAATTCTGATCTAAAAAGTTTTAAAACCTTAAAACATAAGTATTTATACCTAGGTTAAATAATAAAAGGTTTGACTAAAATATATGGAAGCCCAAAATAAAACGAAGTTCAAAAATTAAATAAATAGGTTTGATATGCTCTTGGGCTTAAGTGATGAAGCATTAAAATAGCCCAAGTCTTCGTATTTTCAAGCTCCAAGTGTATCCGGTCAAAAGATTTGAGTTAAATAGATTAGTTTGGGCTCAATTTCATTAAACTCTCCTCCAATAGGCTTGAAGTTCGCCATCTTCTCAAGATAAAGCCTCTAAAGAGCCTCTTTAAATCTTTTGGTCCTAGCTCTGAACATAGGTTCAACTAGAATGACAAGCTCACCCTCGTCACGTACGCCATCTCCATGATGATCCTTACGCTTACTCATATCATATAGTTAAATAAAATCTAATTTTAAATTAGATAATTCTGAACTTCAAACAAAAATTGCTATATCCTTTAATTATGAAGTGAATTTCATTTGATGGGAACTTGTCTCCCATTCAATCGTAAATTCCAAACACAAAAATGTACCCCGCAACTTGAGTTCAACGATGATAGAAGGTTATGAATGGTTGAGTGAGCATGGAAAATCAAACTTCCATGGAAAGCGACTGCAAAGATATTGAGACCCTTAAGTTGAGTACTAAAACCGGAATTACCAACTAACTAGTGTTCACATAACCTTAAGAAGACCAAAGCCACTGCCTGTGTCGACTGAATTGCACAGAATGTCTCTCCAAATGGCCCGCGTGGTTCCAAACCCACTCCGTCTCCACCGAGGTCCGCCTCCCCCTCTCGCCGTCAGCCCCTACGCTCACGCCGCAACCAAGCGCCGGAGATTCAACGTTATTGCTTGCCAGACAAAGCCTAGTCCCGGCCCCACAGAAACTTCCTCAGCGCCCACGGTACATTTCTTGTGAGCACCATGTTCTGTTCCTGTGTTGTTGGGTTGAGTTTGTATGGGATTAAATGTAGGAAGACAAGGTCGCTGAGGTGGGTCCGGTCACAACTCCGCCCTCTGGTTCTGCGTTTCCGGAGTTCCCTAATAAAGAATTGAATAGGCGAATAGCGGCGGCTTCGGTGCTTGCTGCCGTGGGGCTTTTTGTGTCATCGAGGCTGGATTTTGGTGTCTCTTTGAAGGACCTCTCGGCTTCTGCTTTACCTTATGAAGAGGTTTCCGCTCTATGTTCCTATTTCTTTCTGGAGTGTTTGGCATATTGCTTATGCTAAATATGGATTTTGATCCAAAGGATAAATATTTGATGTGCTAATTGACAGTACAATGCTTGAAAACTGAAAAAATAGGAAGATGAGTGGGATGAAATCTTGTTTCATCTTGTGCTGAATCTAATTGTTGTGTATAGACAGGATAATTCTTACTTAAATCAAATACGTAGAAAAATGGAAATCTTCCTTTCAACAAATCAGATGAACCAGCTCCATTCTGATCAGTGGGCTGAGATGTTTTTGCAATGTGATAATTAGTTTTCATGTGATGTGTACAATATGAGGGCTTCCTTTCGTCCAGATCATGTTTTTGCTGATAATGTCTTGCACTTATGCTGTATTTGATGCCTGTGTAGGCCCTTTCAAATGGGAGGCCTACTGTGGTGGAGTTCTATGCAGATTGGTGCGAAGTATGCAGGGAGTTAGCTCCAGATGTTTACAAAGTCGAGCAACAGTACAAGTATGATCATCAAGTTTCAATTTTCTGTAGATCCCAGGCTTAATTATGTCGCTTTTGTTTTACTTGAGAAATAATTTCATTCAAATGCATATTGTCATCAAAACCCTTTGGCAGATTAATCTTTCAGTTATTTATTGATAATTTATTGTTTTGTGCTGAATTTGAGAACTTAATAGAAGATTCCTCTTACTTTATCAATCTTACTCACACCTACCCAGGGATCGTGTGAACTTTGTTATGCTGAATGTTGACAATACAAAGTGGGAACAAGAGCTTGATGAATTTGGTGTTGAGGGCATTCCACACTTCTCCTTCTTGGACAAGGATGGAAATGAGGAGGGTAATGTGGTTGGCAGGCTTCCAAAACAATACTTCTTTGAGAATGTAGATGCTCTTGCTCGTGGGGAAACAACAGTACCCCATGCCCGTGTCGTGGGACAATACTCAAGTGCTGAATCCAGGAAAGTTCACCAGGTTGTTGATCCTAGAAGTCATGGTTAGATCCTACGTTCACCATCAGAAGAAAAACGTCAAATTTTTAGGTAATTCATTTATAGCTTGTTAATCTTCTATTGAGTCTTAGTTAAATGCAGGCTGTCGTATATGTTGACAAAATGGGTGTTTTGCTTATGTCCGGGACTATAGTTTCACCCTACATTTCTCATTCCTTTTACTTTTCAGATAGCAAGACATTTAGGATCTTCTTATTGGTATCTGTTTGCATTGCATGCAGGTTGAAAATTCATATCGCAAATCAGAGATACCAAATATGATTGTTGTTCGTGTTGTTAGTTTGTCTAGAAGCTGGTTCCCTTCTGCAAATTTGTACCTTGTCTTCACTTGTAAGTTCCCTGTTGTCCACGAATCCATAAGGTTGTGATGTAGTCAATTGTTGGTCATTTAAGCTTGTGTATATCAGGACATTATGGCCATTCCTTCTTTCTCGAGTTATCTGATTTCCCCTGATCACCATTTGACGTTTTTGTGTGTGAGCTACCAATCTGTGAGTCTCTCCGTTACATTAAAACTCCTATCTTTCTGTGCAGCGTGGCTTTACTCAAGGGCATGGGATCGTCTGTGCCTATTAATCTATTCCAACCCTGTGCCAATGCCAAAAAATTCAGCCACAAGTTTTATAATAAATAAATGGAACATAGTGAAATTTGTGGATGAAAATTTGTAACACAGGGTAGGAACAGGTTAAAAGGCATAGATCTTCCGCATCAAGCACAAGAGTTTACTTATCAAATAGAATGAAATTGAGTGTTCTGAACTGCAAAGTCTTTTTAATTTCCATTTAAATATTTTATATTTATTTAAAATTAATAAAATAATACATGTTTATTATTTAAATTATATAATCTTTTGCTTAATTTATGTGCTTTTATTTATGTCTTGTAGTTTATTATTAATTACTGTAACTGATTTATATCAAATTAGGAAGTATAATATCTTTCTAAACATAAATTCCAATTTGGTAATATTAAATATTTTATTAATTTATTAAATGAATATGAAAAGAAAAATAAATAATTAACCTTCGTATAAAAAAGTTGAAAAGGTTGAATATAGTTAAGTTTAAAATAAATTGAATATATTTAAGTTTACAATAATCTTATATAATGTGAATGTAAATTATTTTGATAATAAAATTTTATTTAAATGTTAAGTGAATTATTGTTTTACATATTTATATTTAAAGATAAATTTTAAGTTTGAATAACAATTTTCAAAATGATTTTTTTAATTTTTAGATATTTACCATCATTTGAAATAATTTGTAGTTAACTTTAGCCTTTTTGCAGTGTATTTTTTAGTGTCTCTTTTGTAAGAATAGGAAATTTAAATTAAGTATTAATTAAATTAATGGAATATAAAATTATGAATATTATTTGATAATAAATCATCATCATCACACCCAGTTTGAAGTCCCGCAATAAAGCGAGGTCTGGGAAGGTCTGATAGTACGCAACCCTACTCTTACATTGTAGAGAGACTGTTTCTAGTAGATCCACATGCAGAATGTACAAAGGAGGTGATGCTAAATTAAAGAGTAAAAAAAACGCTTGGCACTTTACCACAATCAGTAAATAAAGTTTCAAACAATAAATAAGGAAAATACCTGAAGGAGACTAAATTTGCTAGTATCTTACACACTGTAAAGACCGGCTCCTCTTGTCGCTTGTTACGCTAGGAGTTTTCACTGAAAGACCCTGAAGGTATGATAATCATATGGTTTTAGAATGGAAAATTTCTGCATCTACGAGTCGTAAATTTTGGCAAGGCTTTCGACCTACAACTTAGATTTTGAGGTTCGGTGCGAGGACTTTAAAGGGTGTCGTTTATCCTGATTTGCTCACACCAGACCTTCCTATTTCTAGCTACGGCCTCAGTAAGGGCCAGTTCGGACATATCATTCCTGATCACTTCCTTTCAGTTCTTGTAAGGTCTCCCTCTTCTTCTCTTGTAGCCAGTAAGGGTTATGTTATCACCTCGTCGCACCGGAGCATCAGAGGGCATCCTGCGTACATGCTCAAACCACCTATGCCTTATCTCTCTTAACTTGTCAGCAATACTAGTCATCTGTAGTCTGTTTCTTACCACATGATTTCAGACCCTATTTCTTTTGGTAATGTTATACATCCACCTAAGCATACGCATTTTTGCTATGTCTATGTCTAGTAGGCCAACACTTTACCCCATATAACATTGTTGGCCGAATCACTATTTTATAGAATTTCCTTTTAAGTTTAGAAGGGATCTTTTTATCACATAAAACACCTGATGCACTTTGCTAGTTAACCCACCCAGATCTAATGTAATGTAACACATCGTCATCGATATTACCATCTCTCTGAATGATAGACCCGATGTATTTAAAACTCAATTTCTGAGGTATAATGTCAGTCCCAATTGCTACCACCGTCTCTTGTACCATCTGGCTACCTGAAAAGTTGCATTCTAGATACTCTGTCTTGGATCTGCTCATTCTAAAACCTTTTGATTCTAACGCTTCTTTTCAACGTTCTAACTTGGCATTGACCCCCTCCCTGGTCTTATCCACCAGGACAATACCATCCACAAATAACATACACCAAGGTACCTCTCTTTGAATATGTTTGATAAGTACGTCTAACACTAATGTAAATAGAAAAGGGCTCAAGGTCGAGTCTTGGAGTAGTCCTACACCAATGGAGAATGCTTCCGTGTCGCCCCCTATCATCCTTATGCTAGTCAATGCTCTTTCATACATATCCCTAATTACTTTGATATAAGTCATAGGAATGTCCTTTGCCTCCAAACACCACCATATGAGTTCTCTAAAAACCTTGTCATATGCCTTCTTCAAATCTACAAAAACTATATGTAAATCCCGTTTTCTTTCCCTGTAGCATTCAATTAGTCTCCGGAGTAGATGTAATGCTTCTGTCGTGGACCTACCAAGTCTAAAGCCGATTTGGTTGTCTGATATAGAAGTAACTCTCTGGATTATCTTTTCAATTACCTTTTCCCACAACTTCATAGCATGACTTAGTAATTTGATGCCTCGATAGTTGTGACATTGTTGGATGTCTCCTTTGGCCTTGTATAACGGGATTAACCTACTCAATTTTCATTCATCCGACATATTAGCTAACTCGAGGATCACATTAAAGAGCTGAACTAACTACTCAATACCGGCAACACCTACTCTCTTCCATACCTCTATAGAGATCTCATCCGGCCCTACGGTCTTTTCACTCCCCATCCCCCTTAAAACCTTTACAATTTCTCCCCTTGTGATCCTCTCCCATGAGTACCCATTTAGAAAGTGTTCCGACATTAGGAGTTTGCCTAACTCTATGTTGACCAATGAGTCCTCGTTATAAAGGCCATAAAAGTATCTCTACCACCTCTACTTGATGTCTTGGGCCTTTGTGAGCACCTGTTCTGCTTCGTCACGTATACAATAGGCTTAGTTAAAATCTTCGTCTTACGTGCCCTATTTCTTGCTATCTTGAAAATTCTTTATGCTCCCTTGACCGTATCCAAAAATATGATATAAAATTATAATAATAATTTAAATATTTATTCTTTTACGGGAAAACATGAAAAAGATATCTTACTTTATTAATTATAACATATAATTTCAAAAACTTAAGAAATTATAGTTAATTATAGTTAACTATAATTTCATAAGTTTTTAAATTATAGTTAGCTTTCATGTACCATTTTTATTGTAGAGTTACCTTTATGTGTTTTTGGAATATTCATCCATTAGGAAGAGATTATTTTTATAAAAACTATACAATAATATATATATATATATACACACACATGTTTATAAATATAATTGCAAAAGTACTTTTATATAATCATAACATAAATGTAAACAAATATTTAAAGTATGTTTGATTTTTAAATTTATTTCTTAAAGTGTATATTACTTTTTACTTTTATATTGTAATTTTATTATAATAGAGAATTAATCAAGGATTTCTCTTGGAAAGTTACTTAAACATGGCACCAACAAAGACAAAATGATGGCCAATTCTAAACTAAAGTACCAAAACAGAAACTTTCAGACTCAAGAATGAAAAAAGAAGTCAAGATACATCCAGTTTCAATTTGGCGGTGTCCAAGTCCAAGGCATTTGACCTGAGATCAGGCTCGCAATTCATGACTCGGAAGAGAAAGTTATCATAATGGAAAGAAACTTAAAGAAACAAAAAACAAAAGTATGAACTCGTGTCTTAAAAGAGGCAATATCTGTTTTCTTCTTGCACACCTTCTTTTCAACATGGTGAACATATGGCAACAAAAAATCTGAGAGGTAATAAGCAAGCATGAAACATATATCTGTTAAAGGTATGTATAAGTAACCTCGTTTAGTATTCACAGCAAGGAAAACCATTGTCATGCAACTTCAATGAACTAAATTACCCAATAAGCTGTTTGTTGAAGGAGAGCTGTGTTCACTTACCCATGGATCCTGCACAGAAACTGGGGAACTATCCTTAATCACCTCCATTGAAGTTAAACAATCTACCATCCTAGAAGGAACAAATACTTTCCGGCTGCCTACCGCTTCCTTCTTAACTGAGGCAACACTTAGTGATCTCTCCGATGATGAACAAGATGAAGCTTCGGGTGATGCCATGCACATATCTGGCATCCATGAACTAAGCCTGATGTTTTCCAGCTCTTCTGCCACTTCCAGCATTGTGGGCCTCATATCCTGATGGAAAGCAAGGCACCTAAAAGCAAGCTCTGTAACACTATGAATGGATGACAATGTCCAAGCATCCCTGTGTGGCTCGAGTTGGGGATCAATTATTTCGTCCACACAACCCCTTTTGATCCTATCAACAGCAAGTGCAGCCAAATTCACCTCACTCTGACGACGAGAAAAATCAACCACTTTCAGTCCAGTTATTATCTCAACAAGTACAACCCCGAAACTATAAACGTCACTTTTATCAGACAGATGAAAATATTGATGGTACTGAGGATCAAGATAGCCTGGAGTCCCCTGTGGGGCTGTTGAGATATGTGATGATTCGATCATGCCAAGCCTTGAAAGACCAAAATCAGCTACCTTGGACCTGTAATTGTAATCCAACAGTATGTTGCTTGATTTGATGTCTCGGTGGTAAATAGGTGGATTCATAGCAGAGTGTAGATAGGCAATAGCTTTGGCTGTTTCAGTAGCAATTGTGAGCCGAATCGTCCAAGGAAGTCCCTGTCCCCTCTCTCTTTGTAAATGCTGACAAAGAGTTCCGTTTGGCATAAACTCATAGACAAGGATTGGTTGACCCTCTTCCACGCAGCAAGCCAAGAGGCGAACCAGGTTAGGATGACTGACAGAAGAAAGGAGTTTAATTTCATTCCTGACTTGTTCAATGCTATACATATCTCTATGTCTGATCTTCTTTATGGCCACCCACTTATCATTGACTAGTTTTCCCGCATAAACTGTGCCATAAGCTCCAGTTCCCAGCCTTTGTTCTTCTGCAAAGCCATTTGTGGCTCGTTCAATTTCTTTGTATGTCAAGAATGGAATACTCGAGCTCCCAGCAGCTTCAAATAGAAGACGCTTTTCATTGAGCTGATTTCTCAGGGAGTTTGTCCGCTTTCTAACACAGTAACAAAGAACAGCCAGACCAAAAATTAAAGAAGCTCCAGCAACAACTCCTGAGAACGAAACAATGCACACTTTGTCTTAATATTCCAAAAGGTTCAAGGATATAGAAAAGGAGAGAAAGTTACAAGGAAGTCGGCATGCTGCTTCAAACGAACATGTTGACTTCTTTCACACAAAAAACAAGTACAATGCATTTGAAAATACAAATGTAAATTGCTGGGAGTTCTATAAAAGCAAAAGAAAAAGGATATGGAAATTAGAAAGAAAGGCATCCTCATATAATAACCTGAAAACTAGATGAGATGACACTTAATCGTTAAGTTAGGCTCAATGCTTGTTAAACCGGTACGAAATGTGGTTAAGTGGGCATCATTTTAGCTTCATTGGGGGATGGGGTGGTGTGTTCATAGCAACCACATGGACATCACTAGCCCAGATACGTTTACGTTTCTAAATCGCATATGATGTACATAACGCTTAGGACAACATTTCTGACTGGTTATGTTTGTCATTCTTCTGTAGACCTAATGCAGAAGAATCAATCCAGAGCATATCAAACTATTAACAAACACTTAATTAAAGAAGAAGTACCCTGAAGGAAAAAGTTCCAAACGAAAACGGACCAAAATTTAACTTCATGTAATGATGGATTCAGAGGGTACAGTCCTGTACTTTGCAGGAAGAATATAGTCACCCATTTTTACTTTAAAAGCAGAAGCATCAAGTCACCCAGTGCATATGCGGAGGGACCTAATACAAGAAGTTGAAAAAGGAGATACTACCTACAATTAGAGCACCAAGTACTCTTGCGGTTCCTCCACATTGGGCAGACACGAACTTTAAGCCATTGCAGCCAGAATCTGCCAAATAAGTTACCAAAAAGAAAAATCAGCACCTGGCATATTAAAGATCTGAACATCAAGATATAGTGATCACGCCCACTGCTTTTATGCACATAAAACTTCCACCTAATATTCAAAATTTTGACCAAAATCAAATTTTTGTGCAGGAGAATTAATTTAATCAAATTGTTCCTACTTTGTTTTGAGAGAATCACACCATATTGAATGAAGATCCTAAGTCTCATCTTACAGAACATACGAACTTTCCTAAACAGTTTCACTTTGCACAGCGGTTTCATAGTGTCATTAGTATAAAGTTCAAAGACTTGCTTTTGCAATCTAAACAAACAATCTTAACTTTCAGAAATTTCAAGACTAAACAGCGATTGATAGAATCGAGAATTTCTGGTACTGCAGACCCCTACAATCATGGCAGATAAGCGCATACAAATGGCCAGCGTTTAATTGAATATAGGGTCATGTTTATAGAGTCTTCGATTCCAGAAGCTAGGACCTTTGACAAACCCTGTATTGCCAAACTGAAGTCATACTTAGTTCTGAGTTCTAACAAATCTTCCCTTCCTAGTTATGACCAAAATCCAAACTAATCCTACCCAACCAACATAACAAGTATAGCAGGAATTTGGAATAGAACCAGACAAGCACATCGTACCATAATTGCTCGGTCAAAGTCAAGAGCATCTATGGAAAACAATTAAGTTATTCTTCTTCATATAAATGAACCAAAAAAAAAAGGATGTACTGTGACCTAAGTGCCCCTGAAAATCATGTCTAAGCCCGAACTTTACGACCATGGACTGACCACAAGTTCACGTGTCACACCATAATTGGCTAAGGTAGTCAGGCAATTAAAAGCCACCGATTCAATAAGTGACACGAAATACTAAACAGCAAAAAGGTAGAGTTGACTCACCTCTCTTGCAACCCTCGCCGTCGACGTAGCCATCTCCGACGAACCCTTCTTTGCACCAACACCTGAACCCTGATTTCCCATGACCATGCTTAACAACCTTACAGGACCCATTTGGGTGACAGCTAGAACAATCACCTTCAAGCCACCAGTCCAATTCAGCTCTCTGCAACTCTAGCGAAACCACAGGACTATATGACCTGACAGCAAGCGACGAAAAAACATACTTGCACTGTGTCCCTGTAACATTTTCGTAACTCATGACATCGATTTCCAGTCCCTCCTTCGAAAAGCAAGTCAAGTTGTCGCTTTTAGAGGTACAGTTGCTTGCATTCAACTGTGACTCCAACGGACTCCTTGTTAGAGAGCAGCCTTTTAAAGGCTTTGAGCAGTTTTGCAGTAGCAGATTGCTTCTCCAAGCAACAGCTATGTTGGGACCAAACAAAGGTTTTATTGATTCAACCGAGCGGTAGCATTGTGCAGGGAACTCGATCGAGAGACCATCTGATGTTATGCTCTGGACTTGAAATCCTCCGATTTCAGTCCCTGTTTTCGTGCAGTTCAATGGGATCACGCAATTATCAGAGAAGCCAAATGGATAAGGCACTTTCTTTACTGATGATATGCTATTTTCACATGTTGTCTTGCAGTTGGTCGAGCCGTGAGCTATCGTTGATGCGACCATGTAGACTATAAGCATAAGAAGATACAGACTTGCTCGTTGACAAATCATTTTGACAATCTCTGAAGGGAGCTGAATGATTAGCTCTCTGTCTGTGGTAGAAGCAAAAGCAATCGACTCAAAGAAGCTTGATCATGCAACAGGGTCATTAAAACGTCAAGTCTTCTTGCTTTCTGCTGACTAGAGAAGAAGAGAGAGAGAAAAGAGTGATGAGAAAATTGATACAAAAACTAAAAGCCAGAACTTTTGTGCGGTTGGGAGGTCATCTAATCCCATAAATGCCTAAAATTCACTCAAGCAAAAGTCTAAAGGAATGCATAGTTATGGTTTGGTGAAACATTTATGAACTGAGCGTACCTTTCCTCTGAAGTTGTTCAGTGGCTCCAACATCTGTGCGATTTCCAATTCTAAGCCTGTCACTGATAAAATAAGGAGTAGTAATGAGAGGAAAAATCAGACCCGCTAATGTTCTTCATCTCACGGACTAAACTAACCGAAAAAGGTGCCATCTTTTCTGGATATAGATTTTATCATCTATCAAACAGCGATGATATAAGGCCTACTTGAAGCAACTAACTTTTCTACTGTAAAGAGACCTTCCTCCATTTTATCTTTTTTCTTTCCCACTCACAATATCAAATTAATGGAAGTCCCGAGAACAAGAAGAGCCCTTTGCAGCCAAATATTCCCAGTAGGCCATGGGTGGAAACTTATTCACGGAGAGAGACTGGAATTGTAGAGTCAGCATGCAATAATAAAAGCTTTGACTTTGAAACACAAAGAATAGTCCTAAGTTTTTTGTGTGGACACTTCTTAACCAGCCTTTTGTTGGTTGATAAATGACTTGATGAATGTGGGGAAGGTAGGTCACCACCATGCTTCCAACTTGTGTCCTTTTTCCCCTTTTATATTACCTCCTAATGCAATGCCATTTGATTTTACTGTTTCACAAGGGTTTGCTATTATCATTCACATGGTTTTGAGATGTCTTTTTTTTTCCCACAATATGTTTTAAGCAGTTCTCAATTACAGAAAGACATTTTTAAGTTATTTACACATAAATTAATCTTCACTCAAATTAAATAGGTTCTTACAAAAGGTAAAACTTTAACCTTAAATTTTAAACGACTGTATATATAAAAACAGTTCAAAGTTACAATCTTACTTGAGTCAAGAGAGTTCCAGTTTAACTGACATGGGCATGTGTTACTTCGGGCGTAACTTGGAATTCATTCAAAGCGTGGGTCCTCCGCGTTTTATGTGTCCACAAGTTGGAAAGTGAACGTTGGCCTGGCCTGGCCTTTTGATAGGGACTATTAATCATACCACTTTACAGCTAAATCCCTTATGTATGTCAGGTTGTTGACTTTAAATGAACACTAATCCCTTATCTTTGGATTTCCCGTTTTGGGTTTAAATTTACTTAATTATTTAAACTTAAGAAAAACCATTTTACTATTTGAATGGATTAACATTGACTTTAGGTAATTAATTGCATGACATCTTCATCTCTTAAATTTCCAATTTAGAGATGATAACACGTTGAAAAGGAAGTGCAATGTTTACAGTTCCCGAGGGACAGAAGAGCAGCAACTTTTGACTGGAGGCGGTGGGACACCGATATCGCCGTTTTGCCCTGAAACTGACAGCCGAGTCTGTATCAAGGGCAGTGAGGTTAGTTCCTTGTCATGACGGGTGTTATCTATTGCGTAGAATCTTAGTCCAACTGATTTTTATGTGGTTGGGATAATTATTCTTTGGTTGCATTTGCATTAGTGCCAAAATAAACCGAGACTTGACCACTGCAAGACAGTCTCTTCTTCTTCCCGTTTCTTTCCTCTCCGTTCAACAAGCCAAAGGCTGACTGCATGACAGCATCTTAGAAAAACCTTCCCAGCTTTCGATAATTGCGGCCTGCAAATTAACAGCGAGTCACGATATAAACTCTTGTATTATCTTTTAATGCCATCTTTTGTTATGGATTGAATAAATATATCAGTAATGTAATACACATAATAAATCAGTGATATATTTTATTGCAAATTCAATTCTTTAACATCTAAAAATGCAAATCATATTATATGGTCAAATTGTAAATCATTATTAAACAAATATGAATTCCTCTCTCTAATTATTTTAGAAGTTAACACTTTCAAGTCATTAACGATTTGAATAAGTTGTTGATACAGTCTCTAATTCACCAAATCATTATAGTAGTCATAGAACCATATCAAATCTCAATAAAAACAGTTAGTCTGAAACTTATTACAATAGCTATAATAAGTCTCAATTTTTGTAAATTAATTGATTTTAACCTATTATTCAAATCAAAACTTACTATTAATTGATTAAATATGATAGTATTCCTTATCAATTAAAAGAGAACAATAAGCTTAAAGAAAAAGATTAAACTATAAATTAAATGATTGAGATAACTACAACTACTTAATTTATTTTTCCTTGTTTCTTATAAGTTAAATATGTAAAAACATAAACAATATGCTTCCTATTTGTAACAATCATTTATAATAATTACGAATCATTAAACTCATAGATCGCAATAGAGTAATTAAATATGAATTAATTTATCAAATCAGTCAATACTAATTACCCATGAAATAGAAAAACAAGAAGTAAGAAATATTTGAATTAAAAATATAATTTAGGTGTAGAAACTCCCAAAGTTACAAATGAACCAACTCTTTCTTCCTTAAAACTATCCCCCATAATTGAATCAATAATATCCACATGACAAATAGGGTGAAAATCATTGTGGCACTTCATTGTTTCAAAAACATTAAATTGTAATATCTTTTCCTTAAACTTGATGAAAATAGTACCCTCATCCACATTAATTTTTTTAGCAGTCTTTATAAACGACCTTCTAAACAAATTTGGAGTTGAATGTTCTACACTATCTTCGTCTATTTTCAAGATTTAAAAATTCACTGGAAATATCAAATCATTAACTTGAATCAAAACATCTTCTACAATACCAAAAAGAGTAGTTTGGGTAGCACCTTGGTAATTTGTATTATACCATAATTCGACCCAGTGTAGCCACTTTACCTGCCCTCGCGGTTGTTCTGCGGAAAAACAACGGAGGTATGTCTCTAGACAACGATTTAACACATCTGTTTGCCTGTTTGTCTCCGGGTGGTATGTTGTGCTCATCTTGAGCGTAGTTCCCCAACTTTTAAAAAACTGCCTCCAAAAACAACTCATGAATATCGGATCCCTATCACTCACTATAGAACGGGGAACTCCATGCAATCGTACAACCTCCTTGACAAATATTTCAAATACACTCCAAGCTGTATACGAATGTTTTAACCCCATAAAGTGGGCAAACTTGCTTACTCTATCCACCACAATGAATACACAATCCATGCCATGTGAGCGAGGAAGACCGGTAATGAAATCCATAGAGATGTCTTCCCACACACGTTCGGGAATGGGCAGAGGTTGCAATAGCTCCACTGGTATGAGTGTCTCGTATTTATTCTTTTAGCAAATGAGACATGCGACCACATAGCGTTGAATTTCCTTCATCACTCCTGACTGATATACGCTAGCAGCCACCCGTCGATATGTTCGATACGCACCTGAATGTCCACCCTGTGGAGTCGAATGAAACTCCTCAATCAACCTTGGTATCCACCGAGAGGAAACCGGTAGCATAATGCGACCGTTGTAAAACAGCCTACCATTAACGAGCTTATAATGAGGATGATTTGCTGGATGATTATGCAATTTCTCCTTGAGCTTTTGATAATTCTCATCTGCTTGCATCTCCGCATCGAGGCTATCCCATTGTTTCGGCGCAATAACGAGTCAGCAACATGGTTGAACAACCCGGGTTTATCCTCAATGTCAAACTCGTAGCCCATTAGCTTTGCTACCCAATTTTGTTGTGTGGGTGTCGTTATTTGCTAACGTAGAAGGTGACGTAGACTACTGTGATCTGTCCTCACTACAAATCTCCTCCCTACTAGATATGGCCTGCAATGCCGAATCGCCATAACCAAAGCCATCAGTTCCTTTTAATATGTTGGTCTAGACAAATTCCTTGCTGCAAGAATTTTGCTATAGTAAGCAATCAACAAATTTTTTCTGGATCAATATCGCCCCAACCCCACCACCAGAAGCATCGTATTCCAAGACAAATGGTTGATTGAAATTGGGCAGAATTAAAACGGGTGTAGATGTGATGGCTTGTTGCAACCATTGGAAGGCTTCCTGCGCATCTTCTGTCTAGCAGAAACTGTTGGCACTCTCTTTTTTTAACAAATTCGTTAATGGACGAGCCATCTGTCCATAATCCCGTATAAACCGACGATAATAGCCGGTTAAACCCAGAAATCCCCTCACAACCTTCATCGATCTCGGTATTGGCCACTGAAGTACACTTGCCACCTTGGAAGGATCCATTGCTACTCCTTCTTCCGAGATTACGTGCCCTAAATATTCAATCTTCTTTTGCCCAAATTGACTCTTCTTATGGTTGATGAAGAAACTGTGACAATGGAGCTGTCCAAGCACTACCTTCAAATGTGTCAAGTGTGTCGCCCAATCCTTGCTGTAAATCAATATGTCATCGAAGAATACAAGGACATATTGTCTCAATCCTTCGTGCAACAAGTCATTCATCACGGCTTGGAAGGTTGAGGGAGCGTTTTTGAGTCCGAATGGCAAAACTCGGAACTCATAATGTCCTGAGTGCGTTCTAAAGGTCGTCTTGGGAACATCCTCTTCTTTCGCCTTAATTTAGTGGTGTCCCGAACGAAGGTCTACCTTTGAGAAGAAACGAGCCCCTTGTAATTCATCCAGCAATTCCTGAATTACTAGAATTGGATACTTGTCAGCTATGGTGACTTTGTTCAACTCTCGGAAATCGACATAAAACCTCCAACTATTGTCTTTCTTCCTCACTAACAACACCAGGCTTGAAAATGGTCTGGTACTAGGCTGAATTATCCTTGTGGCCAGCATATCTGCCACCTGATGTTCTATCTCGTCTTTCTGAGCATGTCCATAACAGTAGGGCCTCACACTAACAGAGGAAACTCCTGGTTCCAAATGTATTCATGGTCCACTACTCGACGAGGAGGTAATTTGTTGGGTTCACAAAATACTGTTTCAAACTTTTGCAAAATCTACTGCAACTCTTTCTCTCTTTCCTGCTTAATTTCCTCAACTTTATTCGATTTGTTCTCCTCTGTCGTCATCCACAACAACACTGCAAACTCAACTTTTGAAGCCTTACTTAGTGCTCGAAAAGATACTGGTTTATTTCGTAAAGTTGCATTCTCTTTCAACTGGATTCTTCTACCTCCTCGAACAAACTCCATTGTCATCGTTGACCAGTTAATCTTAACATCTCCTAAAGTTTCCAGCCAAAAGACTCCAAGAATCACATCCACTCCTCCCAACGGAAACAGATAACAATCCACCCAATATTTTTCACCCCCCAAGGCCATCTCTATATCACGGCAAACCCCCATTGTTTCTCTTTTTTGTCCATCTCCCAGCTTCACTTCAATTCGTGAAGTTCCTTCAATTGGTATGCCTAACGTTTGTGTTATTGTTCTAGCCATGAAACAGTGGCTAGCATCACTATCAACCATTACTATTACTTCAGCTATCCCAATGTTCCCCTTAAGCTTTATAATATGGCTTCAGCTGTTTCTGGATAATCCAAAGCAAGGTAAGTCGAGACTCATTACTTGTGTCTCGTTCATTACTTCTCCTTTCGGTTCTGCTTCCATAACGTCATTTGTCCCTTCATTGATTTCTTCCTCACATTCGCCCTCGTCGTCCCACAATATGACTGTCTGAAGCGTCTTGCCATGGCAGTGGTGAAGAGGAGCATAAGGCTGTTGGCACTTGAAACACAAACCCCTTGCCCTAAGATCGTGAAACTCAGCTTGAGAAACACAACGAACCCTACCTTGGTTCACTGATTTGGCGTTGGCTATCCGATTCCCAATCCCAAGGGTATTAGTTTAAGAACCGGCAACCTTATTGCTTTTCCCAACAACACCCAAATTCGTGCCCACCACTAACGTAACCTTTCGGCTTGCCAAATACCCCACGTTGGACCCAGACGTAGGAAGGATTGCAACGATTCCAGCCTTATTTCCCAGTCCGAAACCATCCTTTCTTCCCTCAGCCCAACCCATTCTTCTTCTTCCCTATACATCGATCTTGTACTCCACCTCCCTGGCCAAATTCATCATTTTGTAGAGGTCAGACATTTCATGCGTTCTTATCTTGGCCCTAATTTCCTCCTTCAACCCATTCAAAAACTATCCTGTAAAAGCTACCTTGGGCATCCCATCTATCTGTACAGATTTTGCGACAAAATCTTGGATGTATTCATCCATCATACTGTCTTGTTTAATAGCAGCCAACATCTCATATGGGTTTGATGCCAAAGCTCCTCCGTAACAAGCTAAAACCTCTCGACGCACGTCTTCCCAACTCAGAAGTGGCTTCCTCCGATGTAACTACGTCATCCAATGCAACGCATTCCCCTCCATACAAACAAGGGACAATGTAACCTTCATATCTTCAAGGGTTCGTTGAATTTGGAAGTACTGCTCGGCTCTACTCACCCAGCTCAATGGGTCATTGCCATTGAAATTTGGAAGTTCAATCTTCTTTGCAGATATCTGAACGTCTTCAAGTGCAATCATCTTGGTGACTGTCTTGCCTGTCGCTAGTGTTGTCAGCGTCGCCCCTTCATGTACTACTCCTGAGCTTCCCGATGCTGTCTCCTCCATCACTTTTCCTTTGATGGCTGTAGCGAGCATCATTTTGATTTCAGTGAGCTAGCTTTCAACCTGTTGCTCTCCTTCATTCACTTCCACACCTAAACCACTCAAATGTTGCTCTAGTAATCCTAGGGTCCTCTCTACCGTATCCATTCTTGTCTCCATTCTTGTATTAGTCATTAGTGGGTATAGGTTCCACGCTCACCGCATCAATTTGGTAGAGTTAGGATCTAAGGGACAATGCAAAGAACGAGAAGAAAAGGAAATACTGATTTGTATTGATATAATTGAGAAATAAGGGTGCCATTGCAATCCTTCCCAAGCCTCAGCCGAATACAGGATATTTCTTAAAAGAAAGATGATAAAAAACCCCCTCAAAGATTTCCAGCTCTATATATGTCTAATATTCCCCCACACATAACAACCTGCTACCACCTAGGTACAAATAGTTTTTGGCCACAGTTGTACTACCCCTCTTCCTACGACTATAAACCAATAGGGGATGGTTAGGTGCTACCTCTTGCAAACTGACAAAGTTACTAACATCCACGACATTCCCTTGGCCTTCACCTGCATGATCACTAACAGTATTCGTTTAATGAATAACTGATGTAACAGTCACACAAAATGATGGAACAAAAATTAAGGAACCAAGCACTGAAGCTCCAATTCCAATAAACTAATTACAAAATAATGAAGTAGCAACAACAAAATCTTGCACACGGACGCATGAGTTCCTCCTGAAAGAAAGAAGAAGAAAACCATCGAATGTAATTATCAACTTTTCACACCAAATGTTATAAAATATTTACGTGATGCTTGGTAAGATGTAATAATGAAATAGCATTAAGGATGTACTTAAATACAACAATAATGTAATGACCAATAAATGATAGACTATATAAAGGTGATTACAGAGTAAAAGAGAATCAATTTTTATGTTACATAACGTACATCTTATTACAATATAACTTTTTTATGGACAACCAATCCAAGTAATTAATTGCGTGATGTAACAACGCATATTATATTTCACCAAGCACAGTCATTATCTTTTGCAACTCACCAAACCAGAATCTAGGCTATATTGTGCAACCATTCATCCCTGGTCTACTTCTACACCCTCACAAAAATTTAAATGTACTTCCAATCCTTGTCTCCAAGTTTCAATTTGCTCAGTCAATGCACTTCATCAGGTGTCATCATTCAGTAGAACTCACCATGAAACGACCACTACACTCCCCATACTCCTTCACCTCCCCTACTTAACAGAAACGTAAACACTCTAAAGCATAAACTAGCATAAAAGTAAAAATCAACATTCAGCATGTTGATTAGCACTAGTTCAGGAACATGAAAAACTAAAGTATCTGGACAACAGGTGCTTGATAAACTAGTACCAACTTTCACATCATAACCTATTATTAGTCATATCCTCACAACACTTATTACTACCTTTAAAAGAACAGAAACAGAACCAATAGATACAGAAAGTAAACATTAAAATTGTATCACAATTCCAATAATTTCAGGTGTAAAGCAAAAACCTTTCATCCCTCCCACTAAATAGAAGTATACAACTGAAACAGATTAGTTACTAAGATAGATATACCGAAAAAGAAAAGCAAAGGGAAGCTAAAGATATAATAATCAAAGAGAAAGGTCAAAGAGCACCTTATATATATGCGGCAATAAACCTAAGCACGACCTTCTTTCCTCATAAAGCTTCCATCCCACAGGAATATGATCACTGACACCCTAATCCACCCTCCACCCCCTTCGCTTTTGGTTTCCGCCCTCTCTTCCTCTTCCTCACATTCGACTCCGGTACTGGTAACGGCGGCGGTGCGTTAGATATGTCAAATTGAATGGACGGGTGAAGCAATCGAATGGGGTTATATCCGATTCTTGGAAGTTGGGGTGTGATGAGAGCAAATTGCTTAAGATGTTTGATTATGGACTGATTTTCAGAGTCGGTAGAGGGGGTGGGATTAGGCGGCGGAGGAGGGCTTGAGGTAGCTTTTGGGGAGGAGGCTGGCCATGCGATGGCGATGATGGTGATGGTGGTGAGAGGAAAGCCTTGAGTAAGTTTGGTAGCAGGAGCCTGAACTCTTGTTGAAAATTGTGTGGTCAATGGTGGGGGTGAAGAGCTCACCGTTAGCGGAGGAAGAGGAACAAAGAGATAGAGATGTTGAAGAAGGATAAATTTGTAAGAATAACAAGTTTCAGATGTCGAAGAAGAATAGAGATTCGTGGATTAGATAAAGATAGGTAGGAGTTGGTTTTATGTATTTTTCAAAATTGAAGAATAGATATTCATGAAGAATGGGAAATGCTATTCCCAACATATTCCTCAGGTATTATTAAACCTGTGTTTGGTTTCCCATTCCATTGTTATTTCCTTCAACCAAACATCACGTAAAGGACAAATTAGATGCCTTAGCATACAAAAACTAAAGACCAAGTATGAGTAACTATTCTTTTATGGGAAGAACTTGAAATTGTTTGAATGTTAGTTTAAGACGAAAGAGAACAATGTGGAGGGTTGTGTCTCTCTAAGTATAGGATAGAGATTACTTAATGGAGATAAGAATGTTGTGTTTTGATTCTACTTTGACCAAGGTCTTGCTATTTTGGAGTAGTAGAAATTTAAATGCAGTGATTTGAATGTACCCAAAATGTGTAAAGACTTTTTGCAGAATAGCTTCCAAATACCAAATCTCTAAAGAGCAATAGTAGTCCACCTATCATACGTTGCTTAGATGACAATTGGAGCTAAGATCAGGCGGAAGGCGAAATAATATATTAATTTAAAAATTTTGAATAATTAGAATTTTTAGTTAAAATTATATTATAAAATTAAATCAAGTTTAAAATATCTAATTAAAATTTATTAAAAATTTTAAGTTTGATTATGTATGAGTTCTATTTTATCATATAACTCGTATGATCAATAGTTAAGTAATTGTTTGAAAGCCTAGCCCAATGAGTTCTATTTTATCATATAACTCGTGTGATCAATAGTTAAGTAATTGTTTCAAAGCCTAGCCCAATAGATCATGGACGCGTGTATCAATCAGGCTCCATATCGGAGTTGATTGTCTAAACCCACCATACAGATTCTTTTTGATGATCCTTAAACCCTAAACATCTCCAGTTCTGAAATTCACAGAAATAGTGAACATGTCGGAGAGAGAAGATTCTGGCTCGGACGCGCCGGAGGAGTTTACGTCGGAGCAGGTTTGTTTCTTTTTGCGCTGGTGAGAAGACCCATGTTCGGCTTTTGATCAGATACTTAGTTTTCGCTTGTTTTGGCCTTTTATATAAAATGTGTCTGTTTTTTTTTTCAGGGAGTTTTGCAAGATGAGGAAATAAGGAAAGTTCAGAAGGAAAGCAAAGCAAGGTTTTTCCTTTCTGTTTCAAGCTTTTTAAGTATGCGTGATTGCCTTCCCTTATTTTTTTATCAACTTTCAAAATGTATTGGGAGACTTGAAAATCAGGGAACTTGGTGTTTTTCTTCTTGTTTAATTATTGAACTTTATGAAAAAAAAAATTATCTTGAAGTTTATTATCTTTTGTTTGTTGATTCTAGTAAGACTAGATATCGCTTGTTTTTTGTTTTGATTGAAGTGATAGATGCTGCCAAGTGAACCTGGTTTCAGTTATGTTTTGCAGTTCTAGCATATATGAATAGTGTTACAAGTCATTAGTCACCAACATCCTTATTGCTGTTGCACTGTGTTGATGTTAGTTTCTTGGTTCAAATTTTGATTGGAGATGGAAGTAAATTGTGGATTTATTGTTATAGTCTTTATGCATGTCAGAGGTTATTGTAAGTGGTGTAAACTATGGGATTGTTAGGGATAAAATCATGCTAGTAATAGAAATAAGATGTTGCAAACGATACGTGTTGCTTTTCTTGCTTCTTTAGGGAATACCCTTGATCAACACTGCTTACTCAAGTTCTTCAATAAAGTTTATGGTTTGTTTTACAGTTTTTACTGCCGTTCTGCTCCTTCCAGATGTCCTGTCAATGAGTAATCTTTTATATATTATGATTTTACTACTTATCTTTTCCATAAAGCCTTAACAATGTTTCCATCTTTGCATTCTTTAATACAAGATGGCTTAGTAGCCTGGTGAATGAGGAAACTTTTGAGGTGATTGGTAGGTATATTGTGATATACTTTTGAAGAAAACATTACCTATAACTTTGCTATATGTAAAGCTAGTTTAGGAAGCATAATTCTGGTTCCATGCAATAATTTTGTCTCTTAACTGCATGATTCAGCAAAATACTCAACTTTGCACACCCTGTTTTACTTGCTACATGTAGAGTTGTTCGTGAGCGTAAAGAATTAAATAGATTGTGGGCACAGAGAAAAACACCACGTCCATCTAAAGGAGTTGAAAATGTCAAGATGGACACAGAAGTTGGAACTGAGAAGGATTATCTGGTTACAGGGGACATGCTTCCAGATGACATTGTTCAACTACTTGCAGCTCGTGAGAAGTATGCTTATTTTAACTCTCGTCTTGTGCAACTGGAGTTCATTTCTTATATTGTATGCTTAAGATGACATTATTGCATATGCAGAAAAGTTTTCTTATCAGATTCTGAAGATGAGAAAGCTGACGCTGTGGCTGAGCCTCCTCGAAAAAAGAAGCCAAAATGCTCAGGGTAAGGCATAATGAGAAGGAAGTTGTTGCTAGACATCTTTTGGAAATCATTTAATCTTCTAAAAAATTGTGCTTGCAGGGTGGAGCCTGTTATTTTAAAGGATGTATCTCCTCCCCAGTGTCTACAGAATTCCCTGGAATTCTTGAAGAAGAAAAAGATGGGGGTTGCAAGATCTTCTTCAGTTTTGAACAATTCCAACCAAGCACTACGCCTGATTCATACTTCTAGCTTGTTAAGTAAGAAATGACAAATTTACATGTCTTCTTGAGAAATTATTGTAACCATGAACTTTATTATTGACTCAGTAAAGGAGATACTGAAATTTTTAACTAGGCATAATGTGTTACATTGAAGTCGCTCGTACCTTTCCAGTCAATCCAGCCAAGCTTACGCAAACCATTCAATTATCCAATAGAGCACATTTTGCAGGGGTCATGTGTCTCTCATTTTATGCGGTAGTTGTTGATGAGTCAGACCCGCGATGTTCATTTATGTGCAAGTAATTGTTGTAGTGGTAACAGAAATGCTTCCAAACGATTTATCAAGCTGCGCTCTGGCGCCCTGAAATCGTATCCTAATATGATTCTTAATATTGATCAGCAATTGCTTAGAAACCAATTTAAGGCATAATGGTTACTGTAATCCAGCAAAGTTTCCAACTTTTCCCTTCTCGTTACTTCTATGGTTGTATGGAGTGGAAGCTAATTATCTGATAGTGGCTCAGCCCCTGTGATTAATACTTAATCTTCTGCAGGTATAGTACAAGACAACTCTATATGAAAACATTAAAAATGGTCTCCTGGGAAAGATTGGAGGAATATTAAAGAGATGAAAAAGATTTCGAACCTGTTTACACGACAGCGTTTATTAATTTCTTATATTACAATTGACTTAAATGTTTATAATGTGAATAAATCTTACAGGTAAATTTGCGAAAAATTAGAACTATAATTGTTTCTTCATATGTTCAAAGGATCAAACACAGCCTGCAGAGGGAGGGAGCGGGAATACCAAATTGTCATTGGCTATTTCACTAAGAGTACACCCATGGTTATCTGGTCATTTAGATTAGATTTTTAGTTTTCACTGGCACAAGTACCTGCTGATTGGACTCCTGACAATCCTTGGACATTACCAAGCACTTCTATTCCAGATTGTATAGTGTACTGTACGTGAATTAAATCAAAAGGAAGTGATGAGCAAACACAAAATTGGGAAAAGACTGAACAAGAAGAATGCCATTTAACTATCATTTTTCTCAATAAAACTCAACAAGTAGCCACTGACAATCCTTCGTGCTACGGGATTAGGAATGTAACGACATAACCTCCCGTCAATATATGCTAGAATGCCTGACAAGACGAACTTGCTAATGCCCCATTTCCATCTAAATTTCACCTTCTTTTCCTGTTCACCAGGTTCTGCAGGGACCAGTGCTCTGTTTTCCTCAATTCTAGGTACCTTTCTCCAGTTCATATTGGTGATATTTTTAACCGTGTGCTTCCTCAGCATTCGGATTGCAAAACTCACAAAGAGGTGTTCACACAACGTGATCACTGTTGGTACAATCTTCCACTCCTGTGTCATACATTCTCCTGATAAGATTTTTCTCCGGAGGTAGATAATTCATGCCCATTATGTAGTAATGTTTATATGCACAGTACGACTTTCATTTCACATACAGTTGGCAGATAAGGACTGCTGTGAAGTGAACTCAGCGTACAGGACGTGATGGTTAATCCTTAAAGTTGATATAAAATATTGAATAAATAACCACCTTTTGGTTCAAAATTGAGCTAAAATAGACATGTATTGTATATCTGAATATTTGATGGAGAGCAATGGTGAAGGAAATTGGATAAACAAGACACAACAATGATAAGTAGTTTGCTCTTTCATTCAACATTCAAGTTGAATAATCGAGGCACAACTTGATGGATGACAATAAAAGCATATCTTTCAAAATCATGTAATTTAAATTCGTTCCATAAAAACTAATGAAAAGGAGAAAGATGGAACACTAACTACAGCAGAACTTACAGCTTCTCCTCGGAGATGACGCAAATGGTGAGAAGATTTTGAAGGATCTCCTTTTAATAATCCCTTGCTCACAAGGAATCCCTTCACACGATCAATGATCTCATCTATAAGAGCACTGTTTGGAGGTAGGCTCTTGAGGAGAACCTAGATTCATATATACTGTTAGAAAAACCGGCTAATAAAACAAAGATGGTAAGGATATATTGACGATCAGATCTATAGTCCAGAAGGTTTCTAAACCCTAGATATTCTGAAAGGCAATCCAACAGTACAAAGTTGACAACTACTAAACGCCAGAAAAAGGAAACAACTACAAAAGCTTTCTGAGCTTGTCATGACAGTGTGTGAACTAATTCTAAATAGTCCCAGGGATTCATGTTAGGGTTCCAATGTGCTTGACAGTTTCAAGGTCCAGTCAACAGAAAAAAACAGGTGCGTTTGACTCTCAGGATTGAGCTAATTTTGGTTTTTCCAGATATTAAGAAAACTATGTACCTGGTCATCTATGACTCTGACTGTTAGATATTCTTGCCTGTACATGGTATCCAGCATGGCTTGCAAGTACCCCTCAATGTATAACTGCCAATTCAAATAACTAACTAGTTACTAATTGCAGATATAAAAGAATTACCTAATAAGCAGCTTGTAGTCGTAATAAAGAAGCAACGAGGAACAAAGAATCGCAATGCAAAATTCTCAGTTGTATGCCGAGGAAACATATGCATCAAAACTTTTTCCAATATCATCAACCCTTGTTACAGCAAGGGCGTAAATGGCTTCAAAAATGGAAAACATCCCAAACAAATTTATCAGCTATTTATGTTCAATGAAAGCATAACAAAGAAAAGAACAAAAACCCTATTTTTCATTAACGTTGTCAAAAATACCTCATCAACACCAGGACCTCGATCAAGCTTAATTTTTCTATTAGGACCACCCTCCATTAAAGCCGTCCCCAATAGTGAGGGCTCCATAGCCAATTTCAATATCCCTTGATGGAATCCGCTCAGCTAGATTAACAGGAAAATTGAATATCAATCTTGAAATACCAAGTTGGTAATTTAAATTTGTAAAAGCTTGTCTAGTAGCAGAAGTAACTTAGAAAATTACTAAAATTTCACGAGATGTTCACAAAAGAAAGATGAACAATACCATTCCATCAAAACCACTAGTTTCTGCGCCCTTCAGAACTGAATCTGATATCTCAGTGACCACTGCAAATAATACCTTAGACCCTGCTGTTTTTAACTGAAGATAACCATGTGATTAATAGCTTCACAAGTACCATGAAAATAGCAGCCATAAGATAAAAAGAAAAAGAAATATAGAACATACAGTCTTCTCCAGGTCACCAAAGTACCGTTTGGTCCCTGAGAATCCTTTACCCTTGATAGATTTACTGATAAATTTGAAGGTGCCTGCACCCAGCAAGTAATGCAGCAATCATGCATCAGAACTACAGAGAACCACCACAATTGAACATGATGGTCACACATACACACCAACTGAAAACTAGAAAACAGGTATGCTAGAAAAGTTCACACAAGGCAGACAGCGGAAAGTAGCTATGATTATGTCACCTCATCCAAATCATAAAGATAATGTCTTATCAATGACATTATTTATAGTGCATGACAGATATAAGATAAATATTAAAGATATAGTAGGTTAAATTTTGCCACTGCCATTTGATTCGGCCCTACTCATTCTAGAGAGCAAATTATCATGACAGTTCACCGTATTATCAGAAAATTGATCTCGAGAATAAAAGTCAAAAGGAAGGAGTATAACTTCCCAGTTTAAGGCATACTTCATTGCTAAAATGGGGTATAAGGTAGTGATCTTGCAATGTCACAAAGAAGGGACCCTCAACAAAATATTTAGTACAGATCTAAAGATGACGAAATAGTATCAGAAATTACCTAATGTGAAACCGGGAAGGTTAATCAGACCCCGTGAAGGATCAAAGAACACATCAAGAGAAGATGAAGCCAAATCATCAAATATGGATGCAAAAGATGGGGGAAGTAGGGTGCTGCCCTTTGCAATATAGATGGCCCTCATAGCATACCTGGACTATTGTGTTAATTATACTCCATAAATAAGTGCTAATTCAATATGAAGAAATATATAGTGCTTACCATGAATAATGTTGTGCAGCTCTGATGACCAATTGACGCATAGTTATTAAAGCATGGGTAACCAAAATTCCGTTGAGTTCCACTACCATATTCTTAATGGGAGGAACCTATAGAAATTGAAAATGGGAAGCCAAACAATTGAAAGTATGCCCCATCAATAATGATTCAAAAGAAGAGAAACCATTTCTATGCATGCAATATTAATTATCTGTACCTTTACCACACTATGCAGTAATGACCTTAGAGTCTCCTGGGCAGAGTTATAACTGGAATACGAGTCTCCAGGAAGGAAGTTAGTGATTATCTAGACAACATACATTAACACAGGTCAAAGATAACTAAATGAACCAAGCAAGATGCCAGCTAATAAGGCGTTTTGGAATTCAAGGGGTCAAAAACTTCAAACCTTCACTGGATGAACCTCAAAATGATCAAAGTAATATTGTCGACTTGGAGTACTCGAGTCACTAAGAGATGTTCGCCAGAATGAAGCAATTTTCATCAAAGTCTCTTCATCAACATTCAAATCAATAGGCTGTGTACATAAAGTCATGTAGTTAATATGTGAATAAAAAAAGTGCTACAGGAGTTAACCACCCCAAAGGCGATGCTTGAATGTATAAAATGTAATACGAGGTCACTTATTGAAGCACACAGATGCAAAGCAAGGAAGGTTAGTCCACATAATATTGATAAATCCTGAGGTACCTGCAGAACGATGGAAGAATATTTAACTTGTGTGATACTGGAGCTTCTTGAAAGCAAGACAAAGACAACGTTGAGTGTGCAAGCATTGGATTCAATAAAGTCCAGTTGATGTCTCCGAAGCATCGCTGCAAATGGAGCACCTGTCCACTTCTCATCCACGTATAGTGACTGCAAAGATAAGGACAATACAAGTTTTATAGCATATAGAAACTAGTGGTAACAATTATGGTAGACCTTATCCAGTCAGAATCTAGTACAATGATCTTCAACACAGTTAAGCCCTCTCCATCAAACAAGCAGCATCACATATATTGTTACCTGTATGGTCAGTTGGTTATGTTTCTGCTGATCAGTAACCACAGAACCAAGATTGATGTTTGTAAGCCTTGCAGTTACAATTGGTGTACAAGTATAATCCTCGTTCTCTTCTGAATCCTTCAAAAATAAGTGCAAAAAAGATCAATGACATTCCTTAAGAAGATCAAGTCGCATGCTGTTCACCATAAAGGCAATTGATATCTAATAGCATCAGGGAAAAGCACAAACATCAAAATTTTAAAAATCAAGTAATTCAAAGCGGGAAAACTCATTTTGCTGAGTTATCAAAAGATGTCCAGATCAAATATTCAAAGACATATGAAGACTGGTGTTAAAATGATGAAAGATTAAAGACTGACCTGCTTTCCACATTCAAGTAAGTGGATTGCAAACTGGGAAACTATTATTTGAATCTTCGCATGCGTCCGTAAGAGATAATCCCCCTTGCGGTTATCAGAAAGCTCACAAATTTGTAAAACTCGTGTTGGACCATCAGCATACACCTTGTAGCCCACATTCACAGTATCCATGGTGTTGAACTGGCCAAAATAAGTTTTTTGACCTCCATGCTTTTTGTCCAAAAGTGAAAAAGAAGCCAACCCTTTATTTTGCTTCAGTCTGAGAAAAGGTTTCCAAGCTCGAACCTTATCCAAGTTAATTTCACGTAGTAGATGCATATCTGCATTAAAAAAACCACCATCTGCCATTTTACTATGAGGGTGTTTTATCTTTTTTACTATGAGGGCTTTTCATCTTCAATTTTAGGGGATGAGAAGCGAGAGAAATAGACACATCACTGAATAAAACAGAAGAATTATCAGAGATATTGCAGGCTAACAATTACCATTGACCAACACAACCAGCTTATGTGGAAGAGTCCAATCATCCCAGACATAATGAGCACTACAACCAGATCCAAGAAGCTCTTGTTCTGATGAATCCTGTAAAATTGTCCAAAAATATAATTACAGTCTATAGATTGATATCTATATAATGAGAACTGATGAATAAAAATGCCGGAGTGACAGCACAACCTTTTGATAGTAAGTTAGCGATGCCTGATGCAACTGATTCTCAATTCGATATGGTAAGCTAATATTTGGAGGTTTGTAGAAGTGCACACCTAGGGTAGAACGTTCTTCTACCACATTAACGGCAGCAAATTCTGTGATTGTATTGTCTAATTCTCTCGCTTGATTTGTTTGTTTTCTGAATTTTAGGAAAAAGCAACCCAATGATGCAATACATACTGGTCCTGACCAGCTTGATTCAGAATCATTTGGTTGAAACTGGATATATGCTACTGAAGCCTCTGTATCATGTCTATGCTTTTTGATAACATTCTCAAACAAACTGAATTCCCTGCTCTTGCGAACACCATTCTGAAGCAGTAGTGTTGTTCTCTGTTTACTTCTAATGTAGAACATTCCTGCACTTTCATTCTTTTGAAAAGGGAATGCAGAAAGATAAGGTTAAGAGCCCAACTCAAACAATTCACCAGAAATCTCTGCAAGGAAATAAAACAACTCTGGAGCTCAATAGTTAAGAGCATACCTCTAAATAGCACTGACGGACGGTGATATTTTCTTCCGAATCATTAAATATAACATGACGTGGTACCATAGTCAATGTTTGCGCTAGCATCTCAAGTTTACTTGCTGATGGTCTGATATAAATCCCAAACTTCACAGTAGATTTTGCCCCAGTTTCTTCAATTGCCAAGCTTATCTCTGTGAGGCCAGATAAGGCATCCAAGTCCAGTAGTGTCTCGGATGCATGACCCTTCAACATTCTGAGTTGTATTTTGTGGGATCTGAAACACAATTTGACAAAAGTGTCCAACAAAAAATAAATCTGGATGAATAATGTCCATTCTCATCACAAGGTAAAATGTTTGCAAACTAAATTGTAAACAATTTACTTACTTTAGAAACCATGATCTTACTGAATTTGGGGACAAAAGCAATCCAAATTCTGGGGGTATACAGGAACCCAACTTATCAAGCTCATCACTGGAAAAATATAGCCCATCAGATTGTCGGTGCATCCTACTGCTTAAGAGAACATTAAGCAGAGACATATATATCATTTACCTAGACAAAGGCTTTTGTTTGTGAGCAAAGAAATATAGAGAAAATTCAGTGTCATTCTTCAAGGAGTAGGGTGTGAATACAACAGCCTGAAAACAAGAGTAAGTTCAAAGAGATATGAATCCTAATAGCATTCAAATGTCCATACCAATAAACAAAAACCTAGACTGAGACATGGACTCGTGCTCAAGTATATCGAGTAACATGAAATTCATACATGGTTCCAGTATAATAACCTCTAATATGCCTCTGAGCCCCCGAGACAATCTTAGAGACGCAGAATACTTTCCACCAGCAAAATCCAGATTGATGTCTAAATACTTGACAGTATTTTTGTTCTTAAGTAACTTCTTGACCCAATCTCCACTTTTTACTGGTTTGCAACTTGAATTAAAAGCAGTTAAAGTAACAGTGAGGCACATTAAAGCAGGATTAGCATAAAAATCAACCGTTGATCCAGATGCCATAATTGCCTGCTTCCCCGTACAGTCACTGCCGGCAGTAGGACATATATCTACACCAAGATAGAAATTATACATTGAATAATGTCAGTAAAGAAAATATACTGCAGAGCTCTTTCTGTCAGTACCTGTTTCAGTTAAAGATAAATGTATCTCCATGTGTAGTAAGTTGGACACCCTCACAGTGGGGAGAAGAAAAATTTCCTTCTGGTCTTGCAATATAACTGCTGAATTTCTAATTTCAGAACCATTTTGAGAATTAGCAGGTTCCAAAACAGGCACATTCCTACTAATGCTCTGAATGAGAAAATGCAGGTTAGTGGCATGTGCATCCTCAGATTTGATACTACAGCATGCAGTACTAAAGGAGCATTTCACTGATTCAACAGATAAAGCCCGGCGGACTTGGTAGCCTAGCTTATCAAAAATACCAGAAAGATGAACAGCCTTTCCACCTTCAAGTTCGTCTGACCATTCCACTGAAAATTGGCTTCCAGAACTTACAGGGCCATCTCCAATTTCAGGTCTAAATGACATTAAAAAGTTACCTGTAGTGTCAAGAACAAATATGAACTTCGAGTTTGAAAATGTATTCATGAAGAAGAAGAAAGGACTAAATCAACTAAGTTTCCTGAAGTGAATAAAAATCTGACCTTGACCTAGAGACATTAAATATAATAGCCTTCAGTCTGGTCAAGCCTCAAATTGACCTGATTTAGATTGCTATAAAGGAAAGGCCACCAGCTCTAGTAAGTCTAGATTTGCTAAAAAATGGAAAAAAAAAGGCATACCAAATGGATAAATCGCATGTTCTTAAAATTACACTTCCTGAAAATCCACACACACCCTATAGTAACTCCTCTGTGGATTTTAAATAGCTACAATGATATACCCTATGGGTAAATTCCATTAATATTCAACAGTTATCAATCGAACCATAAGTATGTCATCCATCATTCAAGGACTACCTGGATAGCATAATGATTGAGTTCAATAATGGGTTTTTGCAAAGTGATCAGGAACACAAGCAGAGGAAAGAGTCTAGCAGCAGATCGAGTTGTATATTCAATCCTCCATCTAACTGGATAATTGCTTATTAGTATGTGAATGAGGCTACTCACTGGTATAAGATGAGAATAAAATGGCAAAAATAATAGTAAAGAAAAGGTACAAGAAGCATCTAACATACTAAGAAAAAACAATTAATGGAAATGTGGCAAACTTTTGTCAGAATCAATACATAAGATTCTGGAGTTGAGATTACATACCAACACTTAAAGACATCAATGCTTTCTTCAGCCCACCAGACATATTTATGGCATCAAAGGTCGCCATAGAATCATCAACTGAATCCCCCTTCTTCAGTGACACACTTGTAAATATATTTTCATCTTGTTGAGGTCGTCGAAAACGTAGCTCCATGGAGAATTCAGTTTCATTATGTATCCTTAATAAAGGAGAAACCACAACTGACAACCCATCCTGTATGAATATATATATATAAAAAAAAAGAAGTGAGGCACACTACACATCACATGATTACATTTTGTCACTTAATTGATTCAAGAACTTCAGAAGAATACCTCAGAATTCCTTGAAACACTAACTACAATGAATGGTCCAGGGTAACTTCTAGAGTCTGTTCAAGGACCACAAAGGTTTCAGCTTAACGAAAAGTTTAATAATAAAGTATCACTTTCTGAAACCCTTTAGGACTAAATAACAAAAGAATAGGATAATAGCTCATAGTCTTGAACTTAAATATCCAAAATTAATATGGAGTTTCCACTAAACAACAAACAATAAGATATTAATTACTGCAACAGTGTAAGCTTCAACATCACAGCTGTTGTTAGAAGCGTCAATAAAACCTAGCTGAAGCACCTTTCCAACTTCTAGATATTCAGTTATTTGCATCAGATATTTTACTTAGCATAATTTTCAACTTATGCAATATATGTCATTTAACCAATGACCAAAGTAAGAAAAAAACACTTATTTTCTCTTAAATCAAAACTAACTGAGACAAAAGACTCAATATCATAATCATGGCCTTCAGTGTTTAGAGTTTTCTGTCTACTTATGTAATTTACACAATTGCTGTGCTGACTTACCTTGAAGTGACGTTATACGCGTTCGCCAAGCAAGTGTTTTTGCTTTCACAAGTGAAAGATGAAGTGAGGATGTCACAAAAGATCCAAGATCTGAAAGTTGAATGGCAAGTATTGAAGCACCTTCTGGTTGATTTTCTAATAATGGGTGCCTATAAAACATGTGAAAATCAGGGATCATAAGTCAATTAAATATTAATTTTGAGAACAAGAAAAGAAATATTAGTCCACTATATCTCTATGTCATAATCAACATAATATCATGCCCCAAAAAAAAGGAGGAAATCCAATTGTTCTCATCATACGTAAATACTTTAATATCTACTGATTGACCATTATTAAGGTAAAATAATAACCTATAGCCTGGATCTTCAAAGCCTTCTGTTCATTTCTAGTGGTGATGACCATGGCCAAGAGCAAATTCAGGCTTTTGAGAGTTAAAGGCTTAAACTAATAACAGTGAAGTGCAAAACTACTTGTTCATTTGAAGAAAGGACAACAAACAACATCAAGTGTCAACATGCCTTCAAAAGCTATTTGTTTTACCTAAAATGAGCAAGAATCAATTGGAAAATAATAAGAAGGATAGATAAGCTGAAGTTGTGAGCATGATGAGTAAAAGTAAGACAAGTTACCTCAGGAACATGGAAGCAGACTGTTTTCTGGCTATTGTCACCCTTTTCCCATCAAAGAAGTGACATATAAGGTTTAAACCAGACTGGTTTTCCACCTGTCACCAGAAACATTTTTACTGTACATTACAGGAGAATAAGAACATGGAAGAATAGAAGAAACAAACATCTAATGTTTGTTATTTATAGTTAAACTTCGAATTCACAATAACAGAGTTATGAGTTTCAAAGATGTCACACTCAAACTCCAAATTAAATGTCTTTGTTGACAGAATAGGAATGTATATAATTAGGATCCTCCCATTATTATTCTTCCTTAATTAGTTCTTCCTAATTAGGATAGTTTTTCCTTTATATTCAAGTGTATATGCCTTGTAAATCATTATTAGAGAATGAAATTCTTCATGGTATCAGAGCTGGATGCCTATTTCGGAGGTTGAGTTTTTCTCTCTCCAGCATCTTCGGTTTTTCGTTTCTGTCCAGCTAAGGGGTTGAGTTTTCCCCCTTCTCTCTCGACACCACCCACACCAGAAGAAAGCCAGGGCCAAGTTCGGCCAGCCACCCGAGTTTCGCCGCCGTCCGACGTCGCGCGTGGTGTCACGCGCCGCCTGAAGCTTCGGTCGCACTGTTCACTCGCCGGCGCGTGGGGCGCGTGTCGTCGTCTCCGGCCACCGTCCGACGCGTTTTTTCGCCCAGATCTGATCTCCGGCCTTCTGCGACTCCGACCAGCCCATCTCCGGTCACTTCCGACAACGTGGAATTTTTGGGTTCTTCTGAACAGGTTCTAGATTTCTTCTTGATCTGATCTCTGCCTATTCTTCAGTCATTCTATCATCATGTCAGATGTTAAGCAGCGAACTGAAGTGGATAAACCTCATGCCATTAGTGACAGTCCTTATATTCACATTAGTCCTATTAAACTGGATGGCTGTGGTTCCTATTTAGCTTGGTCTAGATCATGTTTACTGTTTATTAAGGCTAGAAGGATGCAGGGATACATTAATGGAGATAAGAAGCCACCAACTGTTAATGATCCATATTTTAGTCAATGGGATTCTGATAATTCTTTGGTTATGTCTTGGCTTATTAATTCTATGGATCCTAAAATCTCTAGACAGTATTTACTGCTTGATACTGCGGAGAAAATATGGCAAGCTGCTAAAAATACCTATTCTCGAGTGGGAAATGATGCTCGGATTTTTGAACTCCGTAATAAGATTCATGGCATAAAACAAGGTGAGCTTTCTGTTTCAGACTATTTCTCTGAGTTGAGTAGCTTATGGCAGGAGCTAGATTATTATCAGGATTTTCAGGCTCAATGTGCGGATGATGCGGTATTGATACAAAATATGATTGAAAAAGAAAGGGTGTATGATTTTTTGGCTGGTTTGAATCCTGAATTTGATCAATTGAGAGTTCAAGTTATTGGCAGATCTCCTTT